>LTAE01002492.1:28074-43595 GCA_001647135.1 Pontederia paniculata | reverse complement strand
TTCTCTATCGCCTGTCATTGTCGAGATTCCATACGCTGCTGAGGCTGCTATGTGTGTAGCCAATACTCTCATCCCTCACCGCTCTCACTCTCAGCCTCCCCTGCTCATGAGAAGATATGCTCTCAAGCAGAGGACACGCTTTTCTTCTAACAATGACAGGCAATCCTCTGCATCTTCCTCCAATCGTTGGTACTTGCATTCGAAGTTGTCGCTGCTCTCATTGCCTGTTGCTGCCCAAGTTCTCTATCGCCTGTCATTGTCGAGATTCCATACGCTGCTGAGGCTGCTATGTGTGTAGCCAATACTCTCATCCCTCACCGTTCTCACTCTCAGCCTCCCCTGCTCATGAGAAGATATGCTCACAAGCAGAGGACACGCTTTTCTTCTAACAAGCCTCACACCTTTCTAGCAGTAAGGTAGTGAGGAGGGTCAGTCCTGCCCACAAATGATGTTTGTGGACAGGGGAGCTATTTTTTTCACAGTAATTTTTAATCATGTTTTATATAGCTAGAAGATTATTAATTCTTATTATTGTTTAATGATCAGATGCAAGTATGGGAATATTGCTTATCTAGTACAAGTTTAAATATATTGACATTTTTTTTGTTTTCTATACATAAATACAACATTGAGATATCATAGAATGGTTTGTTCTGTGTTACAAACCTATTCTTATGTGTTTACCCGGTCCTTATGTGTGGACTTCAGTTTACAAGTTTGACAATGTTGAATAACACACGAATTGAGTGTACAAATTCCAAAATACTTATTCAGAAACTTGAAAGATGAAAGAAAAAATTCATAACATCCAATAAAATATCTTGAGACGGCACACTAACCACATATCTTCAGGGCCCAGTGGTTCCTCCTTTATAAAAGCTTCAAGGCATGAATATAAGCGAGAAGTCTCTTGAGATCTTCTTGGGAAGAGACGAAACTTGTGTATTTCAGTTAAGGTGTTCAAAAGAGGTAAGTCATACTCATCTAGTGCTCTTTTCTGCCAACGGACAACTATATACAAATGCTTTTGCAACCCAGAGAGTGAGACTGGCTCATTCATTTCTACTTTGCTTTGCACAACTTTGCACTTTTCATCAGTTAAATGGAAATCCAACAGATCATCATTATCTGTGTCCTCTTCCATAAGGTCAGCCACATCGTCAGAGCCAGAAATGGAAGAATTTTGTTCTATCTCGGTGACAAGCATAGCATTTGTAGTGTCTTGGTTAATGTTACGACTCAAGATGCAATCTTTAGTTATTTCATATGGTTCCAGAAGTTTCAAGAACTGATTCTTGATAAAAGATCCATCTAGAACATCTGGTAAAGATGCCAAAAGAGGAACACCAAATGCTTTCCAATTAGAAGACGTCATATAATACCTGGTAATGAGAATTAAATGAGAAAACTCTAATAGGAACCAAGAAAGTGGCAATAAAACAGAACAGTATTCTATTTATACCCACAAGGAAGAAAGGTAGAAATTTCATTTTTTCTCCAAAAGAGAAAGGCTTCAGACAAAAAACACGGGGATCAGCTACATAATCAGTTTATTCCTTTCTCTACCAGGTTAAGCATATTGGAATTATCAATAGGTAACAAGACCAGAAAGGTGAACATGTGCACCTCCTTTTATAACTTTTTAAGACAACATAAGTTTCAAGATTACATTTTTAACTAAACTATGATATTAATAATGCGAGAGAGACATGAACCAAACTTGCTCAGCAAGACAGAAATTAAAAAAAATAGAACTTTCAGGGATTGCATAAGCTTACTCTTCGATGCGTTGGTGCATGAATATGACAAGTGGACCTTTCTTCATATCTTTGGCTAATCGGTATGCTGCCAAACGATCTTCATCTCTAATCAAAGACAATGAATCTGATGGTTCTTCCAAAAAGCGGAGAATGCGATTAGCAAAAACCTGTAAAGACCCAGCTCTCATGGTCAAAAGAACATAAACAAAGAACAAAGAGTAATAGAACATTAGCTTCCCAAATGATAGGGGCCAGCACATTTCTTTATAAATACCTCAGCAATTAATAGATCTTCTTCATCTCCCAAGGAACAAGCAACCTTTAAACGTTGAATAAGGTCCTTCAATTTTCCAGACTTTGGCACATTGACAATGTGCTCTGATGGTTTTGCACTACCAGAAGTGCTAAAGACAGTTATGGTCATTGCCCTCATCATCGTTGATGGCAGGGGAAGAGACAAATACATGAATGGATCAAATGTAATGGACTCTTTTTTGCATACAGGACAAACTAGTTTTGATCTATATTGACCCTGCAATTTACTCAACCAATTGATCAAAAAGGATCAATAATCTGCATGACGTATAAAAAGAACTTCATATATAAGAAATTATCATAAAATCTACCATGCCAGAAAAATAAATTGAACAAAATATACAAACAGGAAATCAAAAAATGTGTACCAAGTGATATTGAAGAAAAGTGCATACAACAGCTCCAGGTAAACAAGTTATTAGCAATTTATAACATCCAGTAAATTAGAAATAAAAGAAGTTGAAATAAGATATGTTAAACTAATTAAATAGAAATCATTATTCGCAAAAAGGTCTCCTCGCTTCTAACTTGAAATATGAAGTTCAAGCTGAAAGATAAATGCAACAGCATATAGTCAATGAAGACAAACACTATCTAGAAGCACAAAAAAGAAACTACCAAACTCACTTGGCAAATATCCACTATGATAGAATTATTGCGAGCTAAATGATATCCCCAATATTTCTCTGCCACTTCTTCATCAGAGAGGTCCTCTTCATCTTTAAATTCAATATATGGCTTATGTTTTACACGGTTTAGATCCTCATGAAGTCCATCTAACAGAAAAGAAAGAAGCTCCTGATAACCACAGAAATAATCAATATTCAGTGATGTCCCATAATACTCATGTTTCAGCTTATTGTTTTTAGCAAGAATTTGAAGTAAAGTTCTCAATTAGAGATTTTTACTAACCTGTGAATCATGCTGATTAAACCCACTAAATTGTGGTGCAAAATGTGCCAGCTTTGACTTGAAAGCTCTAGGGAAAACTGGTGTTCTGTCAAGTGCCCATAATCTCCTCAGTAGATCACCAAATGCCAAAGCAAGTTCGCCCTGGTAAATAGAAAAGGAAACAAAATACTTAAGCAATCAAACTTCTTAAGCAGCATGAATCATAAATCATTAAAGATACAAAGAGGATGGAGTCATAAAACCATATGGCGTACTTTCATTCCCAATGGATTTGTGTGATTTATTTCCTTTCTATAATCACCAAGAAAATAATCAACAAGCATTGGTGTGTGAGCCAAGCACTGAATAGCACTATTCATAAAACATGTATTTCCAAGGTTTTCTAATCCTGTCAATCCCAACCCCTTTTGGCTTCCAAGCTGAACTAGGGACCCAATGTTCTCAATACTACCATTTCTCGAAAGTGCACCACCCTTTAAGAAACCATTCATCTTAGATTGCTGCAATGATGAGTCATCCTTTCTAGAAGTCTGATTATCTGGTAATGCATAGACTTGTACTTCCAAAAGAAACTGCAGACATACAATGAAAATAGAACTTAGAAATAACAACTTAATCCAAGGAGTTGTAAATTGAATATTGAGAAAGTACTAAAGTTTTAATTTGGTTGCATTAAGAAAAAAACAAAAATTAAATTATTTTTTTGGGGCATGAGAGAAAGTAGGAATGAGTAAAACGTTTTACACTTTTTAAAAGTGGAAATCACTTTCACCCAAACTCTATTTTGACATTCTGTCAATCAAAATTTCATCCATTAACAGAAGTATTTGCTTGCTATCACATGCAGGAAGGCAAAGAAAATGAATTAGTCAAAGCAAAAGGAGCTTCAATGTCATTATTATCGACTGAAATTTCCCTTGTTACCAAATGCAGGAAAGTCCAATAAATGAACTCCTCCAAGCAAACAGAGGTTTGCTCTCAGAAACTAATTGATTACTAGAATTATAGATCCTCAGTTATATTTAAGCACTTTTTTTGAGGGGTAAGAAACTAATTGTTATAGTTTCAACAAAAAGAAAAGGGTTATTTCCATTTACTCCCCTCGAACTATCGCGAAATTTCAGATCTACCCCTAAATTATAAAACTAAGAAAAAGTAGGTCTAAACTTTTTTCAATTGACCAATTTTATCCATCAGTCTGATTTTCTATTTTTTAACATTGTTTTAATTTTAAAATTACTATTTTACCCTCATATTAAAAAAAAACACTCTCTCCTCACTCTCTCACTCCTCACGAGCGCCATATCGCCTGCTCGCCTATGCATGCGCAGGCGAGATGGCGTGCGTGAGGAGTGAGAGAGAGAGGAGAGAATGTTTTTTTAATATGAGGGCAAAATAGTAATTTAAGAAATTAAAATCATGTCTAAAAGTAGAAAACTAAATTGATGGATAAAATCGGACAACTGAAAAAAGTTTAGATTTACTTCTGTCTAGTTTTATAATTTAGGAGTAGATCAAAAATTTCGCGATAGCTCGAGGGGGGTAAATGGAAATAACCCAAAAGAAAATAATCGACAAAATGTAAATCAAAATAATTTTTTACGGGTAATGAAATCAAAATAACTGATTTGTTCAAAAAGCCATCAGTTGGAAAAAAATTATGTGAAAGAAGAAATTGTCCCTCGTGTTAGTCCAAAACCTACAGTATAATTACAATATACACTACAAGGGTTAGAAAGTTGTCAGATAGTGATGGTTCATACTGATTGATGACCAACATTTGGTTTCAAAGCTTATTTTATGGACCAATTATCTTTTCTGTGAATAGCAAACCCACCAACAACTGAAAGTAAATTCCTTTCTCACATCGTCGACTCTTAACATATCTCAAGAATGTGCCGCATTGTGTTACAATATTACTAGTCACATAGATACTTGATATTTTATATTACTTCTTTAGTTAAAAAGCTTGGGATTGTCAATTAGGTGACAACCAAGATGGCCACCACCCCTAAACAATCTAAATTGCTACTTTAGAGGCAATCTAGATTGTTATAGTATCGATTGCTAATTTAGAGACAATCTAGATTATCAAGGCAATCCAAATTGTCAAAATCTTGGTTCTCATGAACAAAGCGATGCAGGGGTATTAATCCAAATGTGATCACCTTACCTCAATAAAAATGCCCCATCAGTTTTAGGGTTTAAAAGTTGAGGGTGGTGGACCTCCATTCACATTCTCTTTTTCTTTCCCCCATCCAGAACTTCTGGTGGAAGAAAAAGGATTCTTAGTAGTTGGTGTGGACTCCAGCGATGATACTAAAGTACCTTTATGTAATTTTAAATGTCTGGGTGCAAATTTAATTCGAACTGATACAGAACTTTCAAAACTAGCCTACACCTTCTTTCAGAAAGATAAAAATCTAGCCTAGACCAACCAATGGTACTCAGCATCTCCAGTATTTAAATCATTGTATTTTTGGGGGAGCAGTACTTCAATCATTAGTACAACATTCCAGAAAAAGGGATGTCTCATCATGTACAAATCTGTTTCAATTCGAAACTTCATGCATAAATGTCTAAGGACCATGGAACGCCTCCTCCAATCGGCATGTTATGGCACAGTATTGTGCCAGTAAAATGAAGCATACATTCATGATACTTAACATCCTTGGATGTGATAAAAAAAGTCTAGACCATTGTAATAACCAGTCCAACTGGAGTAGCTAGGACATTCTTCATTTTGCTAAATAACACGGACGAAGGCGTTAAAATTTGCTGGAATTTAACCTCCCAACAAGAGTTTTTTTTGAAATATGAGAATAGTAAATCCTCCAATGAAAAATAACATTGCTGGAAATTAAACACGGATCCACATGTAGTGGTTGAAACCCCCCTATCAAAAGGCTGTGTATGATCCTTATATCAGAAAATCAAACATTTTTTGAAGGGAAAAACAAGATTAATACTAAATAAGCTTAATGCCTAAACCAAGTTGAAATAGAAGAGCTTTGACTACTTAATTTACTGTAAGAATCCTCCAAATAAGATTGAGTTACCATAAAGCTAAACTCCATTTAAAATTCTAAGGAAAGGTAGTTCTTTTTTTTTTGAGAAAGTAAGTCAAAGTAGATGAGATGTCAGAAGAAACTGCAAGTAACTATTCTTTTGGGCTTCTCTGCAAGAAAGCAACTTTTCATTTGGGCAACTACTTAAGTGCCAAATAGAAAGGAAAAGTACCAGGCCAATAATCTGACACATCACAATGTCATGTAACTATATTGCACACTATTAAATTATTCTCAATCATTTACCTCCCAAAAAAAAAGGAAAAAAACACAGAAGATAGTTGACTAAAATAATTAGGAAAAAATACATAGCAATTAATTTATAAATATACTCTCAGAAAAATTAATTTATAAATATGAATGTGTTTTAATAATTTAGGCTTAAGGCTTTAAAAGAGTTTACTCGATGGATTCAAATATCTCTAACTAACATTTGAAGTACACAAATATTCACTCACTTTACTCACTTATAAAACTACATTAAATGAGAGAATAACATTCAGGTTACCTCTTGATCTGCCTTCTGATGACAATCATGAGGTGATCTATTCCACTCGTTCATTAATATGAGATATGTTTGTCCAGAAAAGTCCCAAACACGAAGCTGCATCCAAATAGAGAAAGATGAATAAGTCAGTAAATGCGTCAAGCTTAAACATATAACACGTTTTGGGAGCTGAAAGAAGAAAAGAAAACTCTGTAATGACTAACATACAGGCTCAGAATCCACGCTAAAAAGCTTGCTTGCTCTTTTGTAAGTCTCAATGGTATTATCCTGAAAGATTGTAGAGTTAGTATGCGTCAACATTTTTTAGATAACGAATGGCTTAACAAATTAATATGTTGTAAATTAATAATTTATGCCAATCTATACCCAACTTAAGGATTTAGACTCCTAATAAATTACATAAACAATATAACTAAAGAATATCATAAGACAAATTAATGGAGACAGCCAATATAAGACAATGCAGAAAGATAGCAAGGACACCTGCATGATAACAAGTAGCATTTGATAAATTCTCCCCATAAGGATAAACTCTTAAAAAGGATATAGTTAATAAATATATAGAGTTTTAATGTTACTCATATTCATCGTTAAACAAACAAATTCATCCAAAATGTGATCAGTTGGCAGCTTAATAGTATGGACAATTCCAGTACCCAATATAAAAAATGGAGAATTCATCATATAGCTCAGGGATATTTCTATGCCACCTTTTATAATCTTCTGTTTATTGAACTGGCATCAAAACAAAGACTAAGCAAGGTTTTGTAATAGATAGAGCACGCGAGTGGATAATTATTAACAAACTTGGTTTGTATCTACAT
Source organism: Pontederia paniculata (assembly GCA_001647135.1). Taxonomy (NCBI): domain Eukaryota; kingdom Viridiplantae; phylum Streptophyta; class Magnoliopsida; order Commelinales; family Pontederiaceae; genus Pontederia; species Pontederia paniculata. Next base: position 36,208 of record LTAE01002492.1, on the reverse strand, counting down.
ATAGCAAAATGGTTCTTTCATCATGAAAAATAAGATTAAAGAAAATCTAAGGGCATTGGCAATGAGTTACAACAGTTTTCTAATATGATAGAACTACAAGTTTGATGTATTCCACAATGTCAGGAAATCAAACCAACGTAGGACAAGTTTTTGGAGCTTAAATGCTGACATTATCAGCTGAAAACAAAACATACCCTGGAAACACACGGTTTCACACATCAAGTTTGATGTATTCCACAATGTCCGGAAATCAAACCAACATAAGACAAGTTTTTGCAGCTTAAATGCTGACATTATCAGCTGAAAACAAAACATACCCTGGAAACACACAGTTTCACACATCCTTCTATGCGAGCAAATATAAAGAAAAAAAAGTAACCTAAAAGCTCAAAATTTTAGAGGTTGAAGTGAAATGCACATACCTTTTTGCTAATCTTAACGTTCAATACGTTTGTTTCCCGCATCACAGAGATCCTCAGCATCAAGGGATAAGCATTTAGTCCATCTTCAATCCATGATGAACTTCCATTTTTCGTCGTTGTCAAAGAAGACTCACTATGCCTACAAAATGAGAAACACAAGATTGAAGAGCATGGAGAAATTAGAGGTCAAACAAAGTTATATACTATACAGAATAGCAAGTGTATTATGGCTCTGAAACAAAGCACATGATGCATTATGTGCCCCTGTGCATGTAACAATGATGTGAAGCAAATCATCTCCAGTATCAGAAAGATTTGTGTGAAGTTTTCAATCATATATGCAAATTTGCATATATCCGAATTCTTGTTCCTGACATATCTGAATTTCGACCAGAAGTTTAGACTTTAACATTTTGAGTAGATGCAATCAAAGAGAGGTACACATAGTAGTTTAGACTTTAACATTATGAACTTTTAAGATAAAAAAACACTATGGGTCTTGAAATATCAAATAAAATTTCAAACTGGTAATCTCCATAAATATCGGCAAACAGTAATTGAACCAGCTGCTTACTTGGTAGCACATCACATAACAGCAAGGTACACATAGTAGTGTAGCGAGACTAGGGCTTATGCCAGTGAGAATCTCAAGTGGAAAAGGTTCAGTCTTCAAATAGAATGCTTCAAAGCAGAATACAAAATAGGAACTAGTAATCACTGTAGTCCTACCACTTGGGTGGTTTTCAACAAATCAGAAACCTATTAATACTAAAGAGGATTCATCCTTATTCCCCTTTCCCTTCCCCTATTAATTAGGAACTAGTGTACATATTTGATTGTTTACTATAAAGCCAAAGACAGACAATTTTGCACACCGTCAATCCCAATCAATGGCACCGCCATGATTCGAAACGCCCACCAAGAGCTTGCCAAAGTCAAAACCTCACATCCACCAAGTCAACTCACCGTTTAAGCGCCTGGACCCACAAATCCGAAGGCACCAGCGCATAGCTCCGGCCGGAGACCCCCGCCGGCGGCGAGTCATCCTCCAGCTCTCCGTCCATCGACTCCTCGTCCTTCCGGAGGTTGAAGATCAGTTCGGAAGAGAAGAAGTTGTTGATGATCTTCATCCCGTACGACGAAGACGCCTGCGAAGCAACCGCGTAGGGCACCCCCCTCGGCGGCGGCCCGCCGTCGTCAACGCCGTCCTCGCCCTCCTTCTCCCGCGCCTCCCTCCACCATCTGCCAAACCAAGAAGCGGGGAGATTATGTCAGGTTAGGGGCAACCCATTGGGAAGAGGAGCCAGATGGCGGATGACGAGTGGAGGTTACCGATAGGGCACGAGGAAGACCCTCCCGTCGGGGTCCGAGGAGGTGGAGGGGGAATCATCGGCACCGACGGAGGTGATGGTGCTACTGCTGCTACTGGTGCTGCTGCTGGTGAAGGCGGCGTCGGCAGCGGTGGGGGAGTCGTCCATCGCAGGAGATGACGGCCGCGGCCGCGGTGGCGATCCGGAGAGATGCGCGGTGGCGTCTCGGAGGTGGGGAGACGGCAAAGAGGCGAGGGATTTGGTTTGGTTTTTAATTGGGAAGGGAAGAGAGTGGTGGTATATATATTTTGGGGGGAAAGCAGAGGAGAGGAAGCGGCGTGATCGGAACCTGTTCGATAATATTCCATTTTCGTCTACGCGCGTGGGTGGTTGATGTCCTAAAGCAAACAAAGCTTTTTATTATTTATTTTTTTAAGAAGAAGTTAAAGGGGAAATTTTTTTAAGGTGGAGTTTACTAAATAATTCCTTCTTAATTGCGTGTGACGCCATGTTATCTCGTTTAAGTCCTTCTTAATTTTTAATTGTGTGTGTGTGTCACTTTCGATATGCTCGTCGAGGCGCAATTTCTCATGTGAGGTAAATGTGGGCACTCCCCATTTTTTTTACATTTGTTTAGTTTAATATGATCAAATTTATCAGGAGATTAATGCATTGATGTGTGATTATTCAGTTAGTTAGATTGATTAAAGTGGTACATAAAAGTAAAGCAATATTAGATTGATGAAATTGATAAATTACATAAGAGTTCGTCGTGATTGATCGAATCTATTATTTAACTTTTTAAAATAAATTGATATATTATTATCGAATTAGTCAGACAATTAAAACTGAGATAAATTTTTTTCTGCTAAGATTTTCAAGAAAACAAATATAAAATAATTTCAAAATTATGTTTAAAATATATAAGAAAAAAATTAATGACGTGTACTCTACTGGTACTATATCATTGAATTTAAAATATAAGATTAAAATATATAATTTCTTTAAAATTTATATTTTATCTATTTTTTTAATTACATATCTCATATTAACACGATATACTTGAATTATATTTTTTTCAAAAATAAATTTATTTTTTGCTTTCTATAAAAAGACTGATGAATTTGTTAAGACAAACTTCAAATAAAATGCACCAAAAACTTCACTGTTTAATTTGACTTTTAAATCTTCTATAACATGTTTTTTTTTCTATTTTAAAAGGCCTCGCCGTTTTTTATTTAAAGGGTTCCACGCTTGTTCTAGCAGCCAAAAGCGTTTACTTTTTAGGGTTTTTAGTCAAGTTTTGGATTTAAGTGTTTTATTAATGCACTTTCTCCTCCGAATTCGCACCAACAAAAAAAATCACAAAATATTTCGATAGTTTCTATACTTTTTTTTTCAAAGTCACAATCACTGTGAACCATTCTGCAAAACTCAAGAGAGGAAAATATGTCATTATATATTCGACTTTTTTTTTCCTATTTTGCCCATGAGTCCATTGACCAGAAATGAATGAATTATAATGGTAGTCACATGAAAGATTATTGCAATATTTTTAACTAATAGCATATTATAGGCAGTGTTATTTATCCAAAAAATATCCATTACTATTCAAAGCAGAAATCGGACAATCGAGATTCCACTTCCGAGCCCAAAGTCGATTTTTTTTTCAATTGCAGCCAATTTTCAGTGACAAAGGAAAAGTGTATCATGTATATTATAATTTAAATATCATATATCATATTTTTATATATGCATTTCGACATTTAAATAATATTAAACAAGTGATAAATATTTGTGAACACATTCCAATTCAATGTTACACTTTAGAAATTAAATGCTATAACAATTAAATGAACCTTTTTTTTATTAAAAAAATTATTTAATTTGTATATCCTCACATCATGCCAATTAACCTACTCTCCGATAACTGTAAGAGTACAAAAAGTGGCAAAAATTTTGACCGGAAAATAGGAGATCTAATTCGGAAATACTACTGATGTAAAATAGTCATGATATCAACAAATATTTTAGACAAGTTTCCCATCTTTAAAGTTTCAAGAACTTGGTCAAGAGATTTTTTATACATTGCTGCTTGCTATTATCTTTCGATGTCACCATACAATTTGTGAGTATTTTTTTTTCATGAACCATCCTACTTGTGTAATTTATTTTATAACAAGTTTTGACTTTAAACACCTTATCATAATAGAACAAAAAACAATTATCTTATCTCATATGGCACATAAGGGTATCAAGAAGGACAAAATGTGCATGTCTAAATTATCATACAATTATTTTCTTTTACAATTAACGCTCTATTTGTTTTGGTAAAATTATTATTTTAAAAATATATTTTCTAGCTTTTGTTGTCGATACTATGAAATTAATTGATCAATTGAAAAATAGTTTATGACTGACTAAAAGAACAACTTAAACTTGAAAAAAAGTATTATACTTTTTTAAATGAAAATTTATTTCTCTCTCACAAAGTCACATCCTTTCTATCCTAAAAATCATTTTTAGAAACTATATATCGAACACATAAAAATCAATCACTTCTAAAAAATTCACTTTACAAAAATTCCAATTTTGTTATGCATTTATTTTTATCAAGATAAATAATCCCTGAATCTTATTATAAGTGATTTGGTTTTCATCTCAAAATTAGAATTAACATTTTCATCAAAAATCAATTACTTGTCTTAAATTTAAACCACCAGTGAATATTTGATTAACAAAGGTAAGTCAAAAAGTATTTACATATAATTTGTATAAGATTTTGAGGAATATGTTGCACCGGGATTTATATTGCATATTTTTTAAATTAGATTTTTTTTCCTAATAAATTTAGCTTATAATAATTTATCATTATAATTTACTAAAATTACTAAATATCTTAATCATATATATATATATATTATATATATATATATATATATATGAAAATTACTTTTTTGTGCACCTTCGGGTCATGGGCTGAAGCCCATCTCTGACACCTACTATAAAAGATCGCCTCTTTTAACCCCTCCCAAAACCTTCGGTTCCGTCCGCTTCGCTGAGAAATGTTCCGCCGAGCGGCCACTACGGCGGCCGCCGCCGCCACCACCGCCCTCCGGCGATCCCTCTCTTCCACCTCTGCCGCCTCCTCCAGTGCCCTAGACTCCATCATTCTTCGCTCTCTCAAGGAACACTACCTCGAGGTCTCCAGGATGACCCCTCCTCCGGTAAGACCATCGACATTTTCTAGGTATTTTTGGGTTTGTTTGCCCCAATTCCTCGTCTCTTATGGGTTTCGATTCATGCCCTTGTCTCCATTTCTGCAGAAGGTTAACCCGCCGTCACCGTACACTATCGTGAAGGGCGCCCTGGATCGGGAAGGTCCGGTGCTGCGGCGGGAGTACAAGGAGGAGGAGATCACCATCTCCGTCGCGCGTCTCACCAACATCATGCCGTCCGGCGCCGAGGACGATGGAGATGACTCCATCAGCCAGCTGTTCCTCCACGTCGACGTGTCGAAGTCCGGCCGTGAGGATTCGCTCCATTTCCTCTGCGGGTTGTACCCAGATGCGATTGGGATTCATTCGCTCTGCCTCCGGCCCAAGGTCGGCGCCGAGTCTTCTTCACTTGGTTCGGACGACGTTGCCAAGTACCGGGGCCGCGTTTTCGAGTAAGTTATTTCTCTTATGATTTCTGCCTCGTTTATTTGGATTATCTACTGCTGGGATGTCTACTACACGCTGATTCGTTTTAAGTTTATCCATTTGTAAATGCCATTACTTCTTGTATCTTGCAATGGAAATGGGTTTTGGTGTTGCTCAGAGGAGAGATCATATGCATGATATATTTGTTGCCAAGAATCTATGATTCCGCTGTGAGGTCCCTGATCTACATACTCGAGCTTTGCATACCATAGAATAGTACGCATTTTGACAACTTTTAATATTTATCTACTCTACTTCATTTAGTCCCATGTGTGTTGTATAATCAAATTTGATAAATCAATAATGCAATTCAAGGTACACATTAGGAAAATGATAAGTCAGGGAATAACAGCTGGCAGGTTAAAAGTGTCTGAATTGTGTCACTGTTATGAGAAAACAACATAGCTTCAGTTCTCAAATAAATATAGTTTGGTTGAAAAGAAATTAAACTGCACGAGGTGCTTGTGTGTTTCATATGTTATGATGAAATGTTGCCTTATTTAGATTCATAAGCAGGATACTTAAAGCAAGTTATTTGATTAGCTTTTAGATCCGTAATCAGGTCTGGTTGTGTGATTATAAGGAGATTGGAGGAAGTCTGTTGAAGGAGTTATTCAGGTAACGAGTTAAATGCATCCTAGTTGTTAGCTCTGAAGATTGTCAATAAGTATGTTTCTGTTGAAACTGCTATATCAGATCCTAGATTTATCTTCAGGTTTTCAACTATATGCCTTTAGTTTGCTCATTATGATAGGTAGAATAAGTTGATAGCACATTCCTCCAGCTTTTGACTTAGTAAAGTTTCCTAATTTACAAATAATAATATCGGAGTTATAGCATTTACTGTTTTTCACTCATAAAAGAACAGTAAGTGCTTCTCAGATACCATGTAATCTCAAATATTTCTATTTCATATGGGTAAAGGATAGTCTCAAATATTTCATTTAGAGTGTACTTATATCAAATAATTATTGGCATGCAAAAGCATGTTAGCCTGCTCTAAAAAATGCAAGTTAGCTATTTGTAATGTAAGTGCCTATGTATAAATATCAAAGAATCTAGGAGTTAAAATAGAACTGTTATAGGTGAATCATGATTTAGGAGTGTTTTGTTACTAAGAAATTTGTTAATATTGGTTCTTGATGTTTGGGTCAATATGCCTAACATCTCTGCAATCATCAGTACTCACAAAATCTCTTTTATTCCAAATTCTAAACTAACTATGATCTGTCAGAGTCTAGTAGAATGCCTATCCAATATGGATTTGATCCATGGGTTAGATTCTACGAACTTGAAAAAGCTTTATCGATTTTCTCACACGTCATACATCCATGTCTTGTATAGTGTCGAAATGGACACCGCGGATTCAAATTCAAATTCCACATCGTACCATGTCATATCATCTACTTATGCGACACGTGATATGGTTTATGTGCTAAAATACATATAAATTGATATGTGAGGCAAATTTGATGCGCATCTCATTGAACTCTACTCCATGTTATGATATTTTACATTGTTATTGTGAAGATTTGCCTAATGAATTAAGATCTATCATGCATTGTGTTTTTTTCTTGCTTTCTCAATTGCATAATGAATGACTTGTAGTACCTTCCACAAATTATTGCATCTGGTTATTATTTGATGTTTGGGGGCAGCCGAGCTCCTAGTTTTGTTGGCATCATCCTTTTTATAGAAGGTTGATAGTAATATTCGGGCCATAACTTAGTGTGATATCAAAAGACTATTATTTCGTCGTCAATATTTACTATGTATTCTTTCACTTTTCCACTGTTCAATTTGATCTTCTAGCTTTTAAACTCTTACATAACTCCTAAAGAAACTGCACATAACAGTTCTGCTCATTGAATGAAATATCTTTATATATTATCACATTGATGGAAGTGCTTTTATGTTTGGCAAGTAATTTTGAAATTCCCAACCTGATGCCACATAGTGTTCTAGTTGAAAGCTGGTTAATTGATATAAAAAAAGTTAAAACTGTCTTAATTATTATCCCTTTATTTGTGGTTTTTGGTCCTTTATATGTTCTCATTATTGGGGTTAAGTGAATTGCTGATATTTTCATAATTGGTAACAAGTTTTTGGGGTGAACTGCAGGGAGCTGGAAGAGAAGGTGAGGGATGCATTCCATACGTTCATCGAGGCTCGTGGTATCAACGAGAAGCTTTTTCCATTTCTGCAGGCATGGCTTTATGTGAAGGATCATCGAAACCTTATGCATTGGTTTAAAAGTGTTGGAACATTTGTTAACGAGCATAAATAAGCATTCACTGCTTAGTTCCTTGTTTAACTTTTGCCGTAGGGGCTTAGTTCCTTGTTTATCCTATCTTCTCGAAATACAATGAGAACAATGGGCTAAATGAAATGTCCACAAAAAGGCCTGATAATTATTTGTCATCTGTAATGTTTTAAGATAAGAAATACTTTTGCTATTGGGGGCTTTGCAGACCCGTTTGAGAAAATATTGTATTGTTGGATTTGTCTGGTACCCGTTTGAGATAATATTGTACTGTTGGATTTGTCTGGTACCCGTTTGAGATAATGATGTAACTTAGAATACATTCTCATTAATGCTACTTCTCTTTATTTTGCGTACAAAAAACTTTTATTGCCGTTGTGGATTTAGGAAGGAGAGAGAGAGAGAGAGAGAGAGAGAGAGAGAGAGAGAGAGAGA
>LTAE01002492.1:0-28001 GCA_001647135.1 Pontederia paniculata | reverse complement strand
GAGAGAGAGAGAGAGAGAGAGAGAGAGAGAGAGAGAGAGAGATTGACAAAAAGAACTTGTAGCAATGCTAAGCCAACATAGATCCGTCCTGTAAACAATCTCTGATAATACGCAGATAGTTTTAAATTACAATTAAAATGAATGTAAAGATTTGAAGTGCTACAAATCTTTCGATAAAAATAGATCACCCAAAAATTGAGAGATGAAGAAACAAGAATTTTGGACAAGATGTTTGAACATGGATGGTGATGATTTCAGAAACCACATTCCACAGCCGGAGGACGCAATTGCCCACAACCAACTGTGATCAGCACCATATCTCAGCAGCAGACGGGGCACACAACCAAACCGTTCTCATTGCAGCGCCGGCACTGGAGGGACGCAGCGGTCTCCCCGTCGTACAGTCTGCGGCTCCCGCTGCACTCCGAGCACATCACGAACCGCGCCCCGCCGCACACTTCGCACGGCTCCCCGCCGGACGCATCCGCCGATGGGATCCCGTGCAGCAGCGGCAGCAGCCTCCCCTGCTCGTGGAGGCCCAGGACCTCGTCGGCGCCCCCGACATACCTCCCCTTCACGAACAGCCTCGGCGGGATGGCGCGGCCCTCCAGCGCCTTCCACAGCTCCTCCCGGAACTCCATGTGCATCGACACGTCCCGCTCGTAGAACGCGACCTTCAGCCTCTCCAGCAGGAACCGGACGCTGTTGCAGTCCTCGAACGTCTTCCTGATCCCCCGCAGCGTAGTCGTGTACAGGACGACCCTGTCCCTCCCGCCCGGCGGGCACTTGTCCTCGAATCCCAGCAGCGGGTCGACGCAGTTCGGTTCGGTCCGAGGGACCTTCGACGGCGGCGGCTCCTCGACCTCTCTATACTCCCTGGCCCTGCTGCTCTTGGCCTCCTCGAGCCCTATGACGTAGTTCATGACTGCCTGTTCGAAGGCGGCGAGGAGCTCTGGATCGAACAGCGTCGAGCTATTGAGGTCCGGCCTTCTGTAACGACGCTGCACGCCGAGCTCAACATTAAGATCCCCTTCTTCCTCCTCTTTCTTCTTCTTGGGCGTGTCAGGCGAAGTAACAACTTTGCGCGGGCGCGGCGGCAACCGCGGGGAAGGGGGTCTGACGTTCTCTTTGCCGTCGTCCTGGGCGTGGTCCGAATCGCCGTCGCTGGCGTCCGTGGTGAGCTCTGCCGGGTCGGCAGGGCCAATGGCATGCTCTTCGGGCGTACTGCGAGCTCTGCAGAGATCGGTGGGAGGTGGAGGTGAGGGCTGGAAGAAGACATTGGAAGAGAGAGCGCGGTGGTAGATGTCGGGCTTCAGGTAGGCGACCTGAGGGATGGATTTGAGTCTCTTCAGGATCCTGCCTCGCACGTCCTTCATCTCTTTAGTTAGCAAAGTTGTCTCTGAATCGCTTCGATACAGAAACCCCGAAGAAAACTGGAAGGGAGATGAAGATGGTGAATCTAAACCAGCGACTGGTAGAGAGAGAGAGAGAGAAAGAGAGAGAGAGAGAGAGAGAGAGAGAGAGAGAGAGAGAGAGAGAGAGAGAGAGAGAGCGCGCAACGGCTATGAAGGTGTTGTGGTATTGGGAGTGGGCAACGGCTATAAAAGCATATCATAATATTGGCATGGGCAACGGTCACAAGCTCAGATAAAAAAAAAACTTTTTTAAGTAGCAAACCATAATTTGTTAGGGGGTCGAATTTAATAATTAATTAACAGATAAAACTTTGATAATAAAAAATATTATCAAGTTTTAGAAGTACCGTTGTTATAAAATATTCATCTTTTATCGCTTTTTATCCAAATTGAATTAGTTGTGGACTTCACAATATCAAGTTAACACAAAAAAAGGAGAAACAAATATAGAAATTATATATTAAATAAGAAAAATAATTTCGAACCCATAAGAGACATTATAGGCTTGTACATCTTAAATAATTGTGAAATAAAGAAAAAAAAAAGGAGTTCAATTGAACCATTAGATCTGTCTAATGTGTAGATTCAAATCCGGTTGTATGCATGGTCAGTATTTTTTTATTCAATTGGATGAAGTATTGATTGAAGATGTATATATACAGGTCTACAACCTCATCCCCACCCCCAAAAGTGAAATTGTTCATGCCTTCTACATGTAAATCAACTTAAATATAAGCCATCTAAATAAATCAAAATTACTCATACTTTTGATTATAAAAGTAAATATGTAGACAAAGGTATAGGACAACTCATTTTCAATTTTCTAAACCAATTTTTTTGTCATTTCGACGATTTTTCAAAAACTAATTTACAACTGTGGATTTGTAGATCAACAATCATTTGAAAGGCACGTGACATGCAATTGTTGAATTTAAAAATGTCCAACTACTTAACAAAATGAAAATGTCGAAAAAGAACGCTGTCCTTTTGTGTAATCAATTTTTAAGTATAATTGAAGAAAAGTTGTGAGTTGAATTTCTAAATCGATTCTTGGAAAATATAATATAAAAATGACTAAGTTGATACTCGGTGGCCAAAAGTGAACACACAATGATATGTGTTTTCTTGGTGTTAATATTGTATAAAGAAGTCTATTAAATTCAAACTGGTTAATATAATTCAAGATGAAAAAAGTTGACGCTTTTGATATTTAGTTTCATGATCTTCTATTGGTATCAATTTACTATAAGATAAACTAACCAATCTTTCTAGTAATTTCTTTTATGAAAAAAAATGTCATGCGCCACTTAATGACATCCTATCAATTATAATTCTAATAATTAGATTTCGAATTTATAATTATGAATTAAAATTATTCATATATAAATAATTTTAATAATTCATATATAGATTAAAAGAATTTGATGAGTAAAAATATATTTGATCCGATGTCGATAAGATGGTGTAAACATACTTTTTAGTTTATGACAATAAAGAAAATTTTCAAAATGGCTAAAGAAAAAAGGTTGTTTTTCGTGATCCCGAGATAGATTTTTTCCTGAAGCTAAATTAAGTGGCAAATTATTTTCACTTAAGTGTCTAAACTCATTAATATTTAACTAATACAATATTTGATCTAGAGCGAAAAAAATAAATTTTAATTAAATTAATAATTTAAATTAAACGGAGCTACTAGCTTTGGAATATAATCTCACTAATTAATTATGCCAATCAAATTTCAACTATTTTGTTAAACTATTTTTGGCGATTGTTTGTTAGATTGGTAAGAAAAAAAAATCTAAACTCAAATTATATAATTTTTGGAGGAATAACTTTTAACACTGCACACCTGCAATTAATTAGGAATTCCAGGAATGCTAATTAATTTGTGAAGACTAAAGATAAAAGAAACTACTTTGCCTCTGAACCAAACAAAAGTTAAAAATTGAGGAATAACGATCACTTGTGACTTGTGTCCCACGGAAAAGGAAATAGTAACAAATTAAAAAAAAAGGAAATTTTATGGAACCCATGACCCTAACTGCTTATATCGTGATCAAGCTCGTTCTTTATTTAAGACTAAAAAAAATGAAATATGATATAAAGAAAAGAGAATTTTATTTTGATAAAATAATAAGATATGAGAACCAAGTTTGACATAAAGACGATTTGGAGTACATCTGTACGTGAGAATCAAGTTTCGACAAGCATTTAAAATATAATTCTGAAAATAATGAAGTATTTTAGTTTATATTATAAATTTAAATAATTTTAAAATTTAAAACAAATCGGATTAGTTCCAAAAGAACAATGAATTTGATCAGGTCATAAGGAGGTGAGGTTTATTGGTTTTACAAAAATATGGATCAAATTCAAATTGTGATTGAATTGAATTTGGACCGGTTCCAATTAATATTATTAAAATCGAGATCTTAGTTAAGATCGGAGAAGAGTTGTAAAATCGTTTGATTTTGTGAAAGATTTTATGAAGATCTTACGAATTAAATCGTAAGATCGATAATGTGTTAAATATAAGAAGATAGTAAGATATATCGTAAAAAATCGAAATCCTGATCATCTTAGTTTCAATAATCATGATGATAAAAAAATACTTTATCTGTTCAAAGTTATTTTATTACTTTTCCTGATAAGGCAGGTACATCCTAGAGAAGAAGCTACAAAGCTGTTTTATACTGTTAGCACAAGTTAAATAACCCTGCAGGACTCAGAAGTACATGATAGCTTTTCTTTTTTAGAAGTACATGATTGCTAACTTCCATTAGGATCCTTTAAACATGTTTGTTTCCAGAGACGGGCAGGAGGATACTAAGAGAGGGAGAGACAAGAGGAAACTACTGTAAGATGTCGAAGTGTCATATAATGTTGTCTCCAATTAGTTATCGGCGATGAATCCAATGCTGAAACCAAACGTGATGCATGTCAATTGCTTGCCGTCTTCCCCTGCCATATTCATCGTGAGGGTATATGAACCCTGCATGAATAAAATACCGGACATGAGAGAACTTACATCACTGGTCAAGCTAAATCATTCTAGTTTCCAAGAAATTCACTACAATTTAGATTTCAATTTAGGATGCTTACAACACGAGGAATCATAGCTACCATAAAAGGAGTATGTTGCCAATGCATCAGTATAATCTTCGTAAGATACAGATACGAAAGAGCAGCAAGAGATGAATCTCTAGAACTCAATCTTATACACAAACTTTTAGTTTCTCCAGAGAGAGAAAAAGAATGACTAATAGAATCATTCATAGTTACAAAGTTTTACAAAGATACCAAATAAACAAGTAAACAAAGATTGTGACCTCTCAACCCGCACTCCAAATAAAGATTGTGCAAGTGCACTATGTTCAGCTCATAACATCTGACCCCCCGACTCCCATCATTATGCTCAATAAAAGGGATGAGGGAAGCTTAAAACCTTACAACCTTATGAATCATTCTGTTTCCCCCCAATCATCATATCAGAAAGCGTCACAAATAAAAAAATAAACAAGACTATTTAAATGATTACTGATACATATAGATGATCTTTTATAGTAACCAAATGGGAAAATGTCAAAAAACATATTAAACACGTCAAAACAGAAATACTGCAAACATAGACTTCTATATTTGACAAGATAATTAAAACATATACTTACTCTAGAATTATACATGTATAAATATTTCAAAGGAACTCAAAAGTGATTTAGTATAATTTCAAAGCCCTCCAAAAGCAGTCATACGCTATGAGGATGCATAGTGAATAAACTCACAGGAGGCGTGAATGATGGTAGGGTCTGCTCATGAGCTAGCACAAAGTCACCAGAGACCGGGCATGATGTTTCCTCACAAAGGTCATGCGTCTCTTGGTGAACATGAAATCCAAAGTAGTTGACATCAATCACAACTTTCCCTTTCGATATTTCACTGCCTGCAACAGAACAGAAAAGTCTGTGTATTATATTCCTATGTTCAAGCAAATGAAGAAGATGGTCAGCCTTTATTTAAAAACTAAATAACGAATTCTGTAATTATGAAAATTAATATACAACTAAATGTCGGCTGCTATGTGTATGAAAGAAAACTACTAGAGTAACAAGATCACTTTGACCACATGATCTATGTGCGAAAACAAACACAATAGAAGTAATGGTAAATTAAATGTAAAAAAACTGTGACATTTTACCAGAAGATGCTGAGATAGTAAATTTAGCTGGCTCTCCTCGGGCGACCGGAGATGGAGATATTTCGACACCGCTGACTTTAATTGGATAGTCAGCTCCCTTTTCTGAAAATATCATACATCCATGAAAGGTTAGCATATACCCTCAAAAATTGGTCTGGAATCATAATGCGTTCCTTTAAAAACAATGAATGGTTTAGGCAATCAACATTTACTGAACCATTAAGAAGTCTGTAATTATATCAAACAAATTGAAGAAAAAAAAAACAGCATAAGCCACACATAGACGTTTACATACCATATTGAAGGCATCCAATTTTGAGCAAAACATAACTCAGGTGCATCCATTAGGAGATTAACTTCTTTGATAAACTTCCAATTATTGCTAACTGAATCCATTTAAGAAGATATTGCCTTCATTTATTGACTTTCCTTCAAATTCTTGAAATTTAGCCTAATTCTCGGCTATGAATATGGTAATCATCTAACAAAATCATATTTAAAGTAGGTAGAGAAAGATCAAAAGTAGCTGCTTTCTCCCATTTTTTCCCTCCCTGCTAAAGAAAAAATAAATGGACAAAAAAAAATAAAAGCAGTACCTTTCTTGCATTCTGAAACAAATTCTGATAAAAAAGATAAAGGCCAAATCCTTCGGAAAACTAACAAAATGTCCATAACCACATAAAAATGAAATCTTTAGTGCAAGTCGAACTAAAAAGCAACCAGAACAAGAAAAAACCGCAAAATTGAAACATGAGTCGACAACAGAACGCGGAACGAGAGAAAGATGACTAAAACCATCTGAAAAACCTCAAGGGACAAAAGAGAAACAACACCCGCGACAGACTCATCAAAATCGAATCTTGATGATAACACCAGCACAGCCCAAAAGCCCCAAAAGGGAGACGGGACGAGAAAGAACTCACTGCAGTATTCGACATTGGTGGCGACGGCGGGCGGCACGACGAGAAGAGCGAAGAGGAGGAAGGCAGAGGCGGAGAGGAGGATGAAGCAGCAGCGATCGGAAGCCATGATTGAATCGAGAAGAAGAATGCGAGATGGAACGAAAGGAGGATGCTTTGCTCTGTACCTACGAGTCTGGTGGTTTAGGAAAGGTGAGAAAGAGGAGAGGAAAGTAGTAACGCACGCGAAGACAGAGGCTTCCGGTCTTTTGCCGTTTGGTTGCAGGGACTAAACTTGAAGACACATGTTGCTGTTCCACGTGTTTCGCATATATGGGCCGGACCGGGCGGATGGAACCATGTTTTAACGGATATATGGGCCGGGCCGTTCGATCCAGAACTGGGCCTAGAAGAGACGACTTGGCCGATTTAGTCACACTAGTTAACAGAAGGAGCCTTGGCATCCTTTTTTTTATTATAATAAAAATAATTATTAACTGAAAAAATTACATCCCATAGACAAGTCTTGTGAAATGATTTGTTTGCCTTCAAGGTTCTCATCGATTGCTCAATTACCCAAGACCTAATAGACTTTTGGATATTAAGATTAGCTTGGTCCACCATGACCCAAATGGCCTTGAGTTTGGTGGCTGCCAACTAGTGTGTATTTTCATTGGATTTATGACGAAGCAGGTAGGAGGCATTTACATTTTCCCGTCTTCATCATTTCACTTGTCAGCTATTCGAAACATGTACGCATATTCCCTTAAAAAAGTTTTAAAATTATTGCTGACACATTTAATTTAAAGATTTTAAATTCAAATATTGATTAAAAATTAACTTTTTAGTTGTTCATATATTTGACTTTAAACTAGATTAAAATTTTAAGAATATAAAGATAATATCATTTTTAACTTAAAATCTAAAATTATTAATATCACATCTAATTTAATATATTTTATTTAATTTTTTTTGCATGGGTAGAAAATTCCTTCCCAACCCCAAACCCCACAACCCCCAGTCATAAATACAATTATTAATTTGCTGCAAGGATGAAAGATCAAAACTATCATTTTTCATTTCGTCATCTCCTTTTTGTAAATGTTAAGGTTTTTATCTGTAAAGAATAAGATCCAATATGCTTCATTCGGTTTTCCTGCCTCATATATGAGGATAAAGGTCGTTCAGTATAAGTATGACGCACATTATTTTTAAATTAAAGTCATGATTGAAAAAAAAATTACATGCAACATATTTACTTTTTTTATTGGGATAACTCTACCTTCTCGATAGAAATTTCCTCCTCAAAACGACTTCAAATGATTTGCATCAACGAAGTAGTATCTGATCATGATTCCTCCACCAGGAAACTCATATAGGTCCAGCATACAAATTTGACTCTACAATAAAAAATAGTTACCCCTAAATTTTATGTCAAGTTAACCAACTACAATCTAATTGTCATTCATAGATTTTATGATGATTTTAAAGCAAATCATTTTCAGTTGGGACACCAAAAGATCTATAAACCCTTTATAAAGCTGCAATATATGATACATGTCTGACGTTTATAGTAGTTTTATCCGTGAGCGACTACAATAGTGAGCAGACTAAGAGCTTGTTTGTGTTAGCTGAAATAAAATAACTTATAAGTTCAATAGCTGATAAGTGACTCAGGTGCTGAAGTTTATTTTATAAAATAAGTAGTTATGTGTTTGGAAAAGAAATGTTTATACTATTAATAAGTTATATAATATTTGATAATATATAAATTGATAAATAAATTTTATAGACAAATGACTAAATTAGCCTTTCAAAATAAAAAATAATATATGTTGAAAAATAATTAAATATTAAAATAGAAAATCCTCCATATCACTCTCCGATCTAGAGAGACCACCTCCGATCTGGAGATGTCTCTCCAGATCGGAGGTTTGATACCTCCGATTTGGAGGTGGCTCTCCAGATCGGAGGTCTTGGAGTTCATCGACGACGAAGATGACGTTGACGTTGGGGTAGAGAGAGAGAGAGAGAGATCGGAGGTCTTGGAGTTCATCGACGGCGAAGATGACGTTGACGTTGGGGTAGAGAGAGAGAGAGAGATCGGAGGTCTTGGAGTTCATCGACGGCGAAGATGACGTTGACGTTGGGGTAGAGAGAGAGAGAGAGATCGGAGGTCTTGGAGTTCATCGACGGCGAAGATGACGTTGACGTTGGGGTAGAGAGAGAGAGAGAGAGAGAGAGAGAGAGAGAGAGAGAGAGAGACGACGACGACGACGACAAAGATGGTGTCAACAGTAGGTGAGAGAATAAACGGTGTCGCAGTGAAGATGGCGGAACATGTGGCGACGAAGATGACGGAGGGTGAGACGAGAGGGAGAGAGAAGAGAAGAGAGAAGAAAAAGAGAAAAATGAATGGAGAAAGGAAGATAGTTTTATTTATATAGTAGGTGATAATGACAAATGATGAGGGTAAAAATGTATTTTACTTGGTCAAAGGTCGGTGGCTTATAACTTGGGAAAAAAAAAGCTAGGGGTCCCCAGCTTTTATTTTCTCTGCTGATAAGTCAGTTTATTCAAACTTATAAGCACATTTAACCTATTACCAAACAGGTGAATTCTTCTAAAATGACTTATAAGCACATTTGACCAACTTATCAGCGCCACCAAACACCCTCTAACTATTTCGTGAAGCAAAGTAGGACAAAACAAAATCTTGGTGACATCGGCGAACCACGACTCGAGCTTTTTTTTTCTCCTCATCTCCTCTTCAATATTGACATCATGGAATGTTGTCTCCTCCGTTACACATAAACATGTCATCAATGCATCATGTGTTGTTATATCATCAGTGTTATGAGTCCACTCTGTTACATATAAAATGAAAAAAAAATTATTTATAAGTTTTCCGATAGCAATTCTGGTTATTGTAGCACTATAGTTGTAAACCTCCAATTTCTTATAATAACTCAACCCACTTAATTACCTAGCCCATTAACTCAATGAAGCCCAAACCCAATCTAAAGGGATGAAAATCTAAGTATAAAAGGTCAAAATTAAGCCATTTTGCCTCCATTTGCTCATTCATCATTCTCTTTCTTCCTCACATCTCCCTCTCCATAAGAGCTCATGGCTAGGGTTTGAAGAAAACTCTTTTGGGCAGCTCAAGAAAGTGGTGAAGGAGGATAAGAAGGATCAAGAGAGGAAGAAGGAGAAGACTTTGAAGCTTTGAGAAGAGGAGGAAGAAGGAATCACTATCAAAGAGGAAGAAGAAACTAGAATAAACTAGGATTTTCTTGCCACGGTATATAAAGGAGATCCAATCCCTCATCTTCAACATCATCCTATGGATTTGGATGTATAAGAACACTATGTTCTTAGAGTTAAAGATGATGGGATGGCAGGTCAGGAGTATGCATGATAAGTGTTTTATCTTATGCCTAAATAACTTTTTTCTATGTGTTTGGTGTGATATGAATCATATGATGAATGCTATGTATTCTTAATGTTATAATGATGTTCATATGTCCATTTTATGATCCCTTATGCTATAATAATCTAAACTTCTAGTGTTGGATGATCTATGAACCCTAGAATGAAGAATATACCTCTTGGATGAACATCTATCTCATATATTCTCTAAACTCATATTTTCTTGACTGGTTGAGTACATTATGAATTGAATGGTGAATGCTTTGGGCTATTATGTTTGTTCATATAATCCTTGCATGATTTATGCTTAGCCCCTTGCAAACCCATGAATGGATTGTATTATGAAAACTTAGAAATGTGTAGGAACCCAAGGGTGAAATCATAGCACAATTTCCCACAAATTCTCCATGTCTATGTCCAAATTGATATGTCAAGAACCCTAGAACATAACAATTCACTCATATATGAACTCCCTTGAGAATGATAGGTTCATGTGCATGAAAGGGTTGAATTTGAGATTGAAAGACAAACATCACGGGCTGTGATGTGATATCACAGGCCGTGATGGAGTTATTACGGGCCGTGAGAGGTCCTCACAGACCGTGAAACTTGGATCGTGATACGAAGTCACGAAAGACCATTTCGGTCACGATCGTGATTGAATATCACGGACCGTGACACGAGAAGACCATGATAGACACTTTCGGTCACAGTCGTGGTTGAATATCACGGGCTGTGACACGATGAGATCGTGATGTACTGTCTCGATCACGACCGTGATGGTGTATCACGGGTCATGACAGTGAAGGTCACGAGCCGTGATAAGATCTAACAGCCCGTGACACTAGGTCTCACGATCATGATGAACTCCTCACGGGCCGTGATGACTTGTAAGACATATTTAAGCTATTTAAACCCTATTTTGTAGATACTTACTATGATGTTAATTTTTTAATAACTGGTCAAATCATTTGTATACTATGTTTTATGCTTTTGTAAGGTAGTAAATAATTATTCGATGACTTCTTTGCACCTAGACCTTGAATTGCATATGAAAGTCGTAACTAGGTTAAACTCACAAGATTGATTGTTATGCTTGATGTATTGTAAAGAAGATGAAGCATGAAGAACTTAGCCGAGGCACATCAGTTATGTATGTTATCTGGGACGCGATGTCCATTTTCTAGCGGCGGGTGTGCTCCCGAGTGAGATGCGATGTACACTCATTAGAGATAGTGTGCTCTCGGGGATGTGATGTCCACTAGTTAGCATTAGTGGGTGTGCTTCTAAGATGGACTCCACAAGAGGGTTGGCCTAGCTAGCCATTGTTAATGGGCTGAAGTTACTTGAGACTCATCATGTCAAGATAATAATTGGCCTTATGATCACAATAATTAAAATGATGATGATAGGAGTAAAAGAGAACTCAATTGTGTCATATGGTTAATATGTAAAAAATGTAAATGTGAAAGATGATGATCATGAACATAAAATGCTTAGTATCATTAATGCTTCATGTATGTAATGGTTCATGTATGAGTTCAATGCTATGCCCAAGTCATGCAAATGTCATATGCTTATGTTGTATAAAAAGATTTATGCTCAAAGTTTATGCTTATGATCATGATGACGTTATGTTATGACATATATATATTGCATGATAGATGTCGACCTTTACATACTCTAATCGGAGGGTTTCCACCTCCCCAGTTTCTGAATCCATGCAGACGATGATGCATGATGGACTTGAATGTGGCGTGCTCATGACGGCCTTAATTTGCACATGGTCATGTCTAGGTCATGTAGGCCTATGAGTCATTAGGGTTATAATATAGTGAACTTGTTATCTTTATCTTATGTCTCGAGTCGAATGAGTCTAAGACTCGTGTGATGTTATGGGCCTTATGTTTGGCATGGATTTATGTCCATATGTGTCGAGGTGTTATATGGATTTATATATGTTTTCGCTGCCTTGAGCTATTATTATCATGATATTATGTTTATGTCTTTCGTTGCAATATCTTTTATTAGTTATCGTATCTTATAATATATTTCCAAGGTCCATGTAACATCGTCGAAAAGCCCTTGTGGGCCAAGCCCACGAGTGTTACATTTTGGGGGCGTTACAATAGCCCAATGACCATAGCGCACACCATGAGGTGATATAGTCTTAGACTATAGTACCGAGGTACTAAGCGCCAATCCTTTTTCATTTGTTGTTATTTATTGATTCTATTTTATTTAACATATGATATTGTTATATTTTTATCTAGAGTCAAGTTGATACATATAAAAGAATTTATAAAATTATACTATTTAACTATAAATTAATTTAGTGATATTATTTTTGTTTTAGTTATATTATTATTTTTATCGTAATATGATAATATTTTTTTTATATTGACGTAAATGATATAAAGGTCATTCTTATGATATCAATAATTCATTGTTCTGAATAAGACTATGTTTGTATCATCATATTTGTGCTACTCAATGATTAGATATTTTAATTAATATTGAGGACTTTTTTTTATTATCCTTTAATCAATTAGAGATACTCAATGCTCCTATTTATTTTAATTATCAATAATCTTAAATTCATCGAGTCCAAAGATAGTAAATAGGCTACAATATAAAAGCCAGAAATCGAATATCGTCATGATATACTTAATGCACATTGATCATTGTTACTATTCATCAATAAGGACTTCATCAAAGATGTGTGATTCATCCTACCTTAAGAAGAGCTTTTATCGTAGCTTGATCGTCCACTAACCATTGGTATTAGATTGTATTGTTTGCATACTGTACCCTATAGAAGTGAAGAGATCTTTCTAATGAAATAAGTTATTACAGAAGTTGAAAGCAACTTCCATTGATTTTAAATAATATTTCCAAAGCAACCATATTGAATCCTATTGAGCTATCAAATCATATTGAACTAAAAGATCACATTGATCATTACACTTTTTATATCTTGATGAAAAAATAGAAGTATTGATACTGATCATTGATATATGTTTATTACTATATATCTTATTGTGCTATTAAATTGTATAAAATTATTATCATTGAATGTTATGTTACCATGATCACATTCTCAAATGCTTTTTCTAACATGAAATATATTTTCATTGTTATTATTATGTTCATCACACATATGAGCTTCATAGATCACAAAAGAATTATCTCCCCTACATTTTGGTTCGTGTAGGTGCATATCAGTGATAGGTGGCATGATGATGTGCAATGATGATTGCTCAGGCAACTAGCATGCACATGGACTTAGGGACATTTATATTAGATATTTTTTGTCTTTTTAGTTTGAACTTGATTTGTAATAGGAATGCTACTATCATGCGAAAGATTATGAGACTTATGTACTTTTTTTTGAATCCTTAGCCTTTCGCTATGATCTCATGTCCTCTAGTGTTTTGCAATTTAATATTGATTATATCTTTTCTCCTTTCAATGGTAATATATATTTATATATATATATATTCTTGTTGAGGTGTCATTTTATTTGACTCATTTTTGTCAATATTTAGTCAAGTTGAGGCTCGCTAGGTTCTTTATGCCACCCACATGCTCAAGGAGACAATGATGGACTGGTGCAAGACTATGCAGGCCACCAGGTTTAGTAATCGAGAGGACACGCCCTGGATGAGCTTTAAAGAGGTTTTTCAGGCGCATTACTCGCCTTCATACATGCGTAGACAAAAATAACTAGAATTCTTGCAATTAAAGCAAGAAACCAAGACTATTGCTGAGTACCACACTTAATTTATCCAGTGGGAGCGCTACTACACATTGAGGTTGGAGGAAAGGGAAACAGTAGTTCGCTTTTTTGTCGATGGCCTCAACCCTAGTTTAAGGATGAAGGCCCTCTTAGGGAATTGTAACACCTTTAATGAGGTAGTGAATCTAACCACCCTATTGGAGCGAGATTATAATGAGCGTCAACGTGAGATCAAAGGCAAGACTCCTACCAAGTGCATTGGGCAGCACCGACCTGGGTGGATGATTGTCGTTAGTTCAGGAGGGATGAACATCATGATTGTCACCCTAGGCCTTATCCACCCCGGGAAGCCCCACACCAACCACGTGTGAAAAATATAGGAGGAATCCATTTATTGAATTATTATCTAAGTAATGATGACTCATAATAGTTACTAATTCCAACCACTAAGGCAATTGTTGTCGCCACCGCTGCGTTAGCAGCCTCAACCTCAACAGCATAATAAGGCTCCATGTGCGCATTATGGATGCGCACATGTCGAGGAATGTCGTAGAAAGATTAATGTTTGCATTCACTATGGACAACACATCCGTGATTCCCCATCTTTCAACAGAGGAGTCCAAGGACACAAAGACGCATGTAGCACCAACACTTTAGTTCCAAGCCGCATGTTCAACATGCAAGTAGATGCAACACCTAATGACAACAATGTCATTAAAGGTACTTTACATATTGCTGGCATTTTATCTATTGTATTATTTGATTCAAGTGCTTCACACTCCTTTATATTTGAAGCATGTGCCTTAACTTCATGTACCCTTACAACAAATGGCATGCGCCATGAAGGTGAGCACATCAACATGGACCTTCTATACTATGAAGTACATTACTAATGTACCAATAGTCGTGGATGATAAGAATTTTTTTGCTGACCTCATTGTTATTCCTTATGATGGATTATAATGTTTCTTGGGTATGAATTGACTGTCATACCATGATGCATCGATGCTTTGTAAATAGAAAAAAAATTATTGTAGGCACTAATGATGGACCAAAGAAGATCATAAGAGGAACCACTTCATTGGAAAACAAGATGATAGTATCAACAATCAAGGCAGAGAAGTTATTGTAGAAGATGTGAAAAGGCTACTAGCTAATGTGGTTAAGACAAATTCTCCTCCAACAGACATTCATCAATAGGATGCAGTTCGGGACTTTCTAGATGACTTTCTAGAGGACATCTTTGGATTGCCACCGAGGTGAGAGATTGAGTTAAGCATCAATCTTCTCTTAGGGATGACATCAATCTTCTTTTAGGGACAACATCAATCTCCAAGGCCCCCTACCGCATGGCACCAACAGAGATACAAGAGTTCAAGATGCAAATTCATGAGTTGCTGAATAAGGGCTTCATCCGACCGAGCGTCTCTCCTTGGAGCACACTAGTCTTGTTCGTCAAGAAAAAAGACGAACTTTTGTAGCTATGTATCAACTAGCGAATGTTGAATAAATCAATGGTGAAGAACAAATACCCTCTACCACACATCGATGATCTTTTCGACCAATTATCAAAAGCAACGGTGATCAAAAATCAATCTCAAGAGTACCGAAAATAATTTTTTGGTTAAGGTATGGCCATACCATTTGGACCAAAAAATGCTCCTGTAATGTTTATGAATTTAGTGAATAGGATTTTAATGCGTACTAAATTAGTCCTATTTTTCATAGCATATTTCGTCTAAATTTCACTCATTTTTACATCTCATGCATAATCTTAGTACTCTTTTACATTTATTTATTTTAAAATAGAACTCGATTTGTGCAATTTTATTATCTAGAAGACAAGAAGACGAAGATGCTAAAAAGAATAGCACTCAATTTGGAGTTAAAACGAGCCCGAAATACAAATTTAATACCATATATTGAAGAGGGCTATCACGGTCGTGACAGAAAAGTCACGACAATGACAAACATGAAAATGTTCAACCAGTTCTCGAGATGAGTTTAACGGTCATGACACTTATTGTCACGATCGTGACAAACCAAAAAATCATGATTTTTATTTGTTTCACGCCCATAACACTATAGTAGTTGATTTTCACAATCGTGACACTAAATGTCACGACCGTGACACCCAAAAAATTATTTTTTTCGTATTTTCACGCCCAAAACTCCACTTTCGGCTATGAAAAGAACCTAGTTGAATGTCACGACCGTGACACTGAAAGTCACGGCCCATGACAACTCAGAGAGTCATTTTTAGCCTTGATGTCGGTAATTACGCCCTTTTGACAACCCCATATTTGATTTTTATCTTCGGTCACGGCCATGACAAGTCTTTCACAGATCGTGACAATTTTAAAAATATGTTTTGGCTTCGATCACGGTCATCACAACCCTGTCATGGACCGTGACAATTTTCGAGATAAATTAATAATGATCTTGAATTTAAGACTACGTGCTGTAAATTGAATTTTGATACCCAAGGATTCCTATGCCTATTGAAAAACTCTAAATAAACCCTCAAAACCTCATTAGAGGGGTATTCAGAAGGGGGATGCAACTAGCCATGATCTTATGCAACATTTCTAAATTTTGTGCAAAGGTTTCAACTTGAAGCCTGACATTGGATAAGAAGAGTTTGTTGCAGAAGATTTGAAAGGAGAAAATCATCTAAGTATATTTTCTCCCTAATTATTCTTCTTTCTCTTCATATTGAAGGATAATCTCTATAATTTCTTAGTTTTTTTTTGTGGAGTGGAACTTTTACTGTAAGAGAAGCACATTCAACTCTTGATTTTATTGATTTTAGTTCTCCCAATTTTCTATGCATATGAATAATGTGCTTAATGTTATTTTATGATTTATTAGAGATTTTGAATATTTGCTAGCATCTTGGAGAAGAATAGTGAGTTCTTATTTCTTTTTGAAACTCTAAAATTAATTTTTGAGATTGAATTCAAAGCATTGCATGTCACATCCGAGTAGCATCTTGGAGAAGAATAATTAGGTGTGCGGTATGTGAGATTGACATCCTAGAGAGGAACGATCCATATCCTAGGAGCTACATATTAATTCATCTTAATTTTTAATAGATAAGATTGACATCTTGGAGAGGAACAATCTTGTCTATCTAGGTTAATATAGTTGTGCATCTTGGAGAGGACTTCATATTGTAGGTAGATCCTAATCCACTTAGGAGTTTGTTTGAAGCTAAACTTGATTAATCTAGTGGTGAAACTGTATTTCTCTTAACTCCATTTTGTCTCATCCTAATTCTAAATTTGTTGTCATCAAAGCTTTTCTTTTCTTTTATTTTTCTTTTCAAAAATTATTTTTCCTAAAGACCCTCATCATCTCCTATTAGTTGGTGAGATTAGATAGATAAGCTATATTAATCCTCGTGGGGTCGATACTCAACTCACCGTTGAACTATTATTCGATATGACTATTGCACTTCCTATTGATATTTTTCTGCATAATCAGCATGCATCATGTTTTTTGTCAATACTTGAATTAGTTTGTCATCGTGTTCGTGTATGAAATTTTGATCTACTCATCCACTTCTCAACAGCATCAAGAGCATCTCAGGATACTATTGGAACTCTTGCGGCAACACAAGCTATATGCAAAATTATCCAAGTGTGAGTTCTGGCTTAAAGAAATAACTCTTTGGACACATAGTCTCACAACAAGGTATCTCAGTGGACCCAACAAATGTTGAAGCAATGACCAACTGGGTAAGAACAAAGAATGTCACTGAGATCTTAAATTTTTTGGGTTTGACTGGTTATTACAAGAGGTTCATCAAGGACTATTCTAATATTGTTGCACTACTCACTAATTTGACAAGGGATAATGAAAATTTTGTTTTGTCAGAAAACTGTGAGCAGAGTTTTCAAGAGCTGAAGACACGACTGACTATTGCACCCCATACTCAATATTCCAACAGGAAGTGGTGGGTAAGTAATGTATAGTGATGCCTATGGAACATGCATTGATTGTGTGCTGATGCAACATGATAAAGTGGTGGCCTATGCTTCAAGATAGCTAAAGAATCATGATGCCAACTATTCTACACATGATTTCGAGTTAGCTAGGGTGGTGTTTGCCTTGAAGATTTGGAGGCATTATTTGTTTGATGAAACATTTGAAGTCTCCATGGATCACAAAAGCTTAAAGTAAATATTTGATTAGAATGATTTGAATATAAGACAACATAAGTGGCTCGAGTTCCTGAAAGACTATGAGTTTGGTATCAATTACCACCCAAGTAAGGCGAACTCTATAGCGGATGCATCGAGCAAAAAATGGGAAGGCTCATTGTCTTATCTGAAGCTACGTAGGTATGAAATTCTAGAAAATATTAGTGGATGAAATACTAAGTTTGATAGTAATAGAGCATTGTGGAAGGTACATAAGATTCAACCAAGTCTCATTGCCAAGATCTTAGCAGCACAACTAGTGGACCCAGAGTACTAGCATCTAACTAAAAGTGTTAGCATGAGCCTATAGATTTCAAGATGGCTGCAGATGGAGGGATCATATGTAGGGACCACATATGGGTTCCTAACAATGCAGCTATCCAGCGAGAGACTGTTAACGAGTGCCATAAGTTAGAATTTTTTATTCACTTTGGTAGCACCAAGATGTACAAGGATGTGCAACACAACTATTGGTGGAATGATATAAAGAGAGAAATAACATACTATGTCTCCAAATGCCTTGTATGACAACAGGTAAATATTGAACATCAGAGATCATATGAGGTTCTCAAGTATTTGAGTATTCCTGAGTGGAAATGAGAGAAAATTATCATGGACTATGTCCAATCTACCTAGATCCCAAAAGGGCATGATGCCATATGAGTGATAGTTGATAGATCGACTAAGTCTATCCACTTCCTCCCTATTAAGTGGAAACACTTAGTGGTGAGCTTGATGGACTTGTATGTCAAAGAGATTACTAAATTATATGGGATTCCAATTTCCATAGTCTCAAACAGGGATCCCCGCTTTACATCATGATTTTAGAGGAGTCTACAAAAGACATTTGACACTAGACTGAACTACAATATAACCTTTCATCCTCAGATAGATGATCAGTCTAAGAGGACTATCCAAACATTATAGGACATGTTGAGGGCATATGCACTGGATTGACATGATAGTTGGGATGACCAATTGCCTTTGATCGAGTTTGCTTATAACAATAGGTACCGTTCGAGTATCAGTATTGC
The DNA here is from genome assembly GCA_001647135.1 of Pontederia paniculata. Classification (NCBI taxonomy): domain Eukaryota; kingdom Viridiplantae; phylum Streptophyta; class Magnoliopsida; order Commelinales; family Pontederiaceae; genus Pontederia; species Pontederia paniculata. The sequence continues at coordinate 9,082 of LTAE01002492.1, read as the reverse complement.
ACCGTTTAAGGCCTTGTATGGATGATCTTGTTGTTCACTCGCCCATTGGGGTGAAGTAGAAGAGAGGAAAATCATAAGTGAGGAATTGGTGAAGCAGACAACAAAATACACATAAAAAGTTGAATTGATTAAAAGAATGATGAAGGCAGCTCAAACTAGACAAAAGAGTTATGCGGATAGGAGAAAATGTGAGTAGATTTTCAAAGCAAGAGATAAAGTTTTTGCTATAAGTGTCTCCTATGAAAGGAATCATGAGATTCAGTAAGAAGAGAAATCTCAATCCTCAGTATGTGAGACCAGTTGAGATCCTTGAGTTGGTTGGTAAAGGAGCATTTAGATTGGCATTAATCTCATCTTATGGACGAATGCATAATGTGTTTCATGTTGCGATGCTTAGAAAGTATCGACATGATGATGCAAACATTATTAGAATTGAGAAGCCAGACTTGGGCGATGACCTAACTTATGTAAAGTATCCGACATAAATATTAGAGTACAAGGTTCAAAGACAAAAGAACATGGAGGCACCTGTAGTTAAAGTTGCTTGAAAATTTCACCATGGCAACGAAGCTACATGGGAGCTTGAGTCCGAAATGCACAAATAATTTCTGCACTTTGTCGGTAAATTCCTAACTCATGCAAAATTCGAGAATGAATTTTCTTTTAAGGGGGTTATAATGTAACACTACAAAAAAATAACAAAAATTATTTGGGGGAATTGTTTTTCTTTTATCTGAACATCACATCAAATAAAGAAATAATGGCTATTACTTATTTCAATTTTTTTTTAATTATGACCATTAATCCCCTTAATTCCCCCCTTTGTTCTCTCTGTCTCTAAAATGATATGAAGATCCATTATACTTCATTCGGTTTTTTTGCCTCATACATGATGATACAAGTCGTTGAGTATAAATATAGCACACACTATTTTTTTAAATAAAGTCATGGTTGGAAAAATTACATGCAACTAATTTGTTTATTTTTATTTGGGATAACTCTACCTTCTTGATAGAAATTTCCTCCTTAAGACGACTTTAAAATATCTGCATCAATGAAGTGCACACAAAAAAATAAAATAAACTTGGGGGAATTATTTTTCTTTTATTTGAACATAACAACAGATAAACAAATAATGGTTATTAATTATTTCAAAATTTTAATTATGGCCACTAATCCTCTTTGTTCTCTCCCCCATTGTAGTTGAACCGACTTGTGCCCTAATTTTTTTCTTTCCTTTTGTCTTCTTCTCTTTTCTTGCTCTCGGATGAATTGTACGGCGTAGGATTAAATGATCAAAGCGTCGGGTAAAAGTGGAGTGAAAGAAGGAAACCCGAATCGTGAAGATCAATATTATCATCAAATAAAGTGTGCTAAATGAATCCAAAATAATGGAATTAATTTTTTGTTAGATCAAAACATACATGAAAACTTTGATTTTGGTCGATATATCAATGATATTATCCGACATAGATCTATCAAATATTTTTCTTTAATATTCTTATGTGAATGTATTTTGGTAGAATTATAATTTCTATCTTGTTTGACTAGGTTAACATTTTTATCATAATTGGCTTGTGTAATTATATATTTTTTTGTCTTCTCTCCTTATAATTTTTCGAGCTCAAACATATGCATAAAATTTTTATTTCAACGTGTTGTGTTATGGTTGTTAAAACTTATGTGAATATGAACATGTCATCGGTGCAACATGTGCTGTTATGTCATCAATACATCATGTGTTATGATCCACTCCATTACATATAAATGAAAAAAAAAATACATAATTATATGAAAGTTTTCGAATAACAATTCTGGTTAATGTAGCACTATATCCCAATGGCCATAGCACCACATCATGAGGTGTTAGGGTCTTGGACCACAGTACCGAGGTACCGTACCAAGCGTTACGGCTACGGGCTGTAGTGCCAGTCTTTTTTTATTTATTATTACTTATTGGTTCTATTTTTATTTAGTATATGATATTGTTATATTTTTATCTAGTGTCAAATTGATACAAATAAAAAAAATTATATAATTATGTTGGATCTAAATATAATTCACTATAAATTAATTTAATGATATTATCTTTGTTCTAGTTATATTATTATTTCTATCATAATATGAAAAATAATTATTTGATGTTGGTGTAAATGATATAAAGATCATTCTTATAATAACAATGATTTATTATTTTAAATAAGACTATGTTTGTATCCTCATATTTGTGCTGCATCAATGATTAGATATTTTAATCAATATTGAGAACTTTTAGACTCCCGTTTAGGATTATCTTTAAATAAATTAGAGATAACCAATACTTCTATTAATATTCTCTTTTTAACTATCAATAATTTTAAATTCATTGAGTCCAAAAAATAGTAAATAGGGCAATACACCATTATTCATTGTTATTATAAGGCTTCACTGAAGGAGTATGATTTGTCTTTTCTTAAAGAGGGTTTTTATCGTTACTTATTATTTCACTAATAATTGACGTTAAGTTGTATTGTTTGCTCGATGTATCATATAAAAATAAAATCTTTTTAATAAAATAAATTATTAAAAATTTGAAAAGAACTTTCATGATTTGAATATTGCTTCTAAAACAAACATATCGAATCCTATCGATCCATCAAGTCATTGAAGTTAGATCACACTGATCATTAGACTATATATATCTTGATAATAAATAAAAGTATTAATACATATTATTAATATCTATAGGATTAGAGTTCTTTTGATAATTATTGTTACGTAAAATAAATAAGAGAAAAAAATTAATATAAAAAAATACACGAATTTATAGGATTATAATTTTTTGATAATATAAAAGACAAAATAATTCAAATCATAATATATATATATATATTTTCAATATAAAATAAAAAATAAAAAATAATAATAGATGATATAAAATACAAAATAACTCAAACCATATAACGTATATATATTTTTAATATAAAATAAAAATAAAAAAATTAGGATGTGTAAATCTTAAAGGCTTCGCCCTCAAGCCCAGCAACCCCGAAGCCCTCAAGCCCCGCAACCCCCTCAGGCTCATTAATCGAGCAACAAAATCTCTACAAGACGGACCAGTTCGTCGTCGATTATGATCGCTCAATTATTCGAACAATTGTGATAAACAAAGATCATGAATCATATATTTACTAAATTGTCATTTTATTTTACTCGTAAACTTGAGGATTATAATGATTTTCTCCTTATCACGTTGCCTGAACCAGTAAACTCACATAGGTCCAGCTTACAAACTTGGCTCTACACTAAAAATTAGTTATCCAAAAAAATTTTTATGTCAAGTTAACCAAACACAATCTAATTGACATTTACAGATTTTATGAAGATATTAAAGCATTCAGTTGGGACACCAAAATACCTACAAACCCTTTATAAAGCTGCAATATATGGTACAAGACTGACGTCTACAGTAGCTTTATCTGTGAGCGACTACAATACCGAGCAGACTAACCATTTCGCGAAGCAAAGTAGGACAAACCAAAATCTTGGCGACATCAATGAATCACGGCTATTGCTGGGCACACTGCACCCTCTGAGCACCACCACCATTCATATCATCATCCTCATCGTAAGCTTCCTGAGCCTGAGCTTGTTTTCTCCTCATCTCCTCTTCAATATTGACATCATGGAGTGTCGTCTCTTCGCACTCGTCCAGTTCCATGTCAGTCAAGTGAGACCCAGGCTTTGGAGGTAGAATAGCCATGAGAGCTCTGCGTTGATCAGGAGTTAATGTATCAGGGAAATCTACAGTGAAATGGATGTAGAGCTTTCCCTTCATAAATGGCCTCTGGTAGATTGGCATGCCTTCGTCATTTATGGCCTTGAATTGATCTGTGAAGTACAGAAACACCAAGCTTAAAGTTGACTGGAGAGAAAGCTCAAAATAAACAAACAGCCAAATCTGAACAAGGTCATACCAGGCTTTGTGACTTCACCAGGATTTGATTTGATAAGTAGTTGCCTGTTGTCCAGATGAGTTAAAACAAATTTAAAGCCACAAAGGGCCTCTGTCAATGACAATGTATGCTCCACAAAGAGATCATCACCCTTTCTCTTGAACACAGGATGTTCCTTCTGTTGAATGACGAATACAACATCTCCAGTGATAGTATCAGGCTGCCGAAACAGTGAAAGAGAAAGTGGGTCAGGAATTAGGATTACTTCTGGAATCATTTAAGTGATAAGTAACTAAATAGAGCTGTTGGTCAAGAAATTATTTTGGGTTTCCGAAAGAAACGTACCGCCTCATCAGCCTCCCCAGCGAAGGTAATCTTTTTGCCGTTCTGCATTCCCTTCTCGACTACAACTTCTATCACCTTCTTCTCCGGTACTACCTTGTTGCCTTTGCACTGTTGGCACCGGTCCTTATCACTGATGGTTTCCCCAGTCCCCTTACACTCGTTGCAAGGTTGCTGCATCTGCTGGACCATGGAAGGTCCCAGGTGGCGAATTGTGACCTTCATACCTGTGCCCTGACACCCAGAACATTTCATGGTCGCACCTGATTTGGAGCCCTTGCTGCAAAGGACGCCAAATGATGTTAGAAATAGTAATTTATTATGGATAATTTAGCCATTCAGAGAAAGATAACTTACCCCTTGCATTTCTGGCAGATCACATTTCGTGAGAGAGAGAGCTTTTTAGTGGTTCCATTGTACAGTTCTTCCAAAGAAACTTTAAGAGGATGGATAACATCCTCACCCCTCCTCTGCCTCCTCCCACGGCTGCTGCCACTCCCTGCTGATCAACCATAGCAGTACAACTTGAGAGGATGATCCCGTTGAAACGAGGTGGAACACTAAAGCCTAAAGCAGGACACATGGTTCCCATACTTACCTCCGAAGGGACTTCCACCAAAAAAGGACTGAAAGATATCAAATGGATCATGGCCACCACCACCCCCCATTCCTTCCTTGAGTGCATCTTCACCATACTTATCATAAATCTCACGCTTCTCCGGGTCACTAAGCACTTCATAAGCCTGGGCTATCTCCTTGAACTGTAAAAGACAAACTCCTACGGTAACATCTCAACGATATGCATGTAACTATATCAGCTTCCAAAAGACAAAACATGATAATCAAACTTGGAGACTAACACTATCAACTCCAACACAAAACACAAAGGGGTAAACATAGTGGCCGCAATGCACTACGCATACACAGCAATCAACAATGCACCCGTGTTCTATCAACATAATTACATAACTACGAGTGTATACATCACACCACCTCAAACCAAACGAGAATTCAACATTCGTATCAGTTTAAGTGGCTATTTTAATCAAGCAGTTCTCCCATTCATGGTTTAGCTTATGGCAATAGTATCATGATCAATCTGACTCCCGCCTTTCCTCAATGTATATAGGAACAAATAAAAACCAAACTTTTTGGCAATTTATTCACCCGCACATCAACAAATCCACATACCTGCAATTCCATGCTACAAAAATGTCCAAGAGACCGAATGCATTCCATAGACAAAGCGAAATGGAATGAGGAAGAGGAAACAGGGCAAAGATCGAAACTTTTCGCTCACCTTCTCCGGATCGCCGCCCTTGTCGGGGTGGTTCTTGATGGCGGCCTTGCGGTAGGCCTTTTTGAGGTCCTCCTGCGACGCGGTCTTCGACACCCCGAGGATGTCATAGTACTTCGTGTTGTCGCTCTTCTTTGGCGCCGCCCTCCCGAACATCTTCTTCCTTCTCTTGTGGCGATGAAATCAAACAGAATTCGACCTCCGTCCGCCTTGATCGGATCGAATTCCGTCGAGAATTCGACGATCGGAATATGCTGAAGACGAGTAGCTGCGACTCCGCGGTACGCGAAGAGAGCGGTCATGTTGAATATAAACTGTGTTGGAAAACTCGGGAAGGCTCTCGAGTTGGAGAAGGAGCCACGCTGAACCGTCGGATTGTGATCGACGGCCGATATCTCTGGTTCGAGATGTTTATCATAAAGCGTTGCATAGAAATTCGAGGGAAACCTGCGTTATGTCGTATAAAAAATAACGAAATAGTGAAATGTATCGTGGAAGGTTCGAGAAGCGAGAGAATCTTTCCGCGTGTCCTGATGGATAATTAGGTCAGTATTCTAATATGTCACTATTTAATTTACTAAGTTAGTGGCTTAAATTTTCATCATATTTGATTCTAAATTATAAAATTACAAAATTTAATTATTAAATTTATATCAATTCAATATTTAATTTATTTAATTGAGTTTTATCCAAAATTTTATTATTTAACTTTTTTAGCAATTATAAAAAACCAATTACACTCTTACTTATATATATATATATATATATATATAATAAAGAAATAAAAAAAAAAGAATAAGCACAATATATTTAATTAATAAAAATATATTTACTCATGTTGGTTTTTTTTAAATATTTTTATTATAATAAGAGAGGGTAAAATTAATATTTTATCATTTTTAAAAAATTAACAAAAAAGGATGAAATTGGAATGATCTAAGGAGACGATAATTTTTATAAATTATTGATAATCTAAACTTAAAATTATTTGGGCTCATCAGATTATCTTATTTATTTATTTTAATGTGTAGATAATTTGAATTGCTTATCAATACATATTTCCTATAAAATGACAATTCAAATTACTCATAAGGGGATGTCTTTCAAGATTAACCTTGGTTATAATTATTTTTCATATTTACCCTTCTTTTTTTCATAAATAAAATATAATATAATAAAATAGATCATATAATAATAACAACACAAATATAATAATAAATATTACTTAAATAATATTTATATAATATAATATTATATTACTATTATCATATTAAAGATATCCTAATTAAAATAATATTTTTATTAATTATCCTTTAATTACAAATATTATTTTATTTGAAAGTTATTAATTACTTAATACATGAAGTGAATTTATGATTGAAATTTACAAATTTTAATTTAATAATTTAAAGTTTTGAACTTAATAATATTTATAAAGAGTATTTTAATAAATTGATGTATATTATTTAGTAATTTTTTTATAAGTAAACATGATAATATGAATCGCTAGTTAATTACTTATATATAGTAAACATGGTAATTCACGTTACTAATTTAATAAGTGATAATCTTTCTGTTAGGCAATATGAATTATTAGGTAATGCTAAGAGGTAATGTAGTAAAAGTCTTTTAAGGAGACATTTACTACATTATCTTCTAACATTACCTAACAATCTACATTATCTAATAGAAAAATTATCACTTATTAAATTATTAGTAATGTATATTATTCTCTTTATTATAACTAAGCAATTCAAGCGATAATTCGGATTATCATGTTTACTTATAAAATATTACTAGATAATTTATAATATTTTAACAAAATATCCTTTATAAATATTATCATATTGAAAATTTTATATTATTAAGTTGAAATTTATAAACTAAGATCACAACTCACAAATTAACCTGGAGGTATTTACTACAGTATCTTGCAACATTACCTAATAATTTATATTATCTAATATAAAAATCATCACATATTAAACTATTAGTAATAAGTATTACCTTATTTACTATATATAAGTAATCCAAGTGGCTATTCAAATTATCATGTCTACTTATATAAATAATTACTAAATAATATATATATATATATATATATCATTTTATCAAAATATCCTTTATAAATATTATTAAGTTAAAAATTTTGTATATTGAATTAAAATTTATCAATTAAATTATAAACTCACAAATTAATATTTTTAAGTAATTAATACCCTTCAAAATAAAATAATATTTATAAATAATAATAATTAATAAAAAAATGTTAGTGTAACTGATAATACTTATAAGTAATAATTAGTGCTATATTTTTGTTCATAATATGATAATAGTTATATAATATTATATAAACATTATTTATTTGGGCATTAATTATTATTATTAATTATGTTATTGTTATATGATAATTTATTTGTTCTGCTATATTTTATTTATGAAAAATTTAGAAGGGCAAATATGAAAATCAAATATAAGTAGTAATATGGATAGACAGTCCCCTCTTTAAATAATATGGATTGTCAATTCATAGCAATATGTATTACAAGACAATTCAGAGTGACTACAAATTAGAATAAGTAAATATAATAATTCGATGGGATCAGATAATTTAAAGTTGAGATTACTAGTAATCTACAAAGATTACGGAGAGGAAAACAACTTAATATGATAATACGATGACTCAGGTAATTTTAAGTTTAGATTATTAGTAATCTAAAAAGATTACTCGTGAGGAAATGCCTACTAAGTGTCAAATCAGAATAATTTAGAGCATAAACATTGATTTGGGTTTAGAAACGAAAAAAAAGAATACAAGAGGTGTTAGAAAAAGAATTTATTTTGTGTTGGAAGGGGTAAATCGATTCCTAAACATGATTAACAAAATTAATAATTTGGTTCTATTAATTAAATTATATTTTGATAATAATATGGTTATTTTTCATTTGAAAAAATTCTAATTTCAATATAAGTTTTGCAAGATAACTTTTCTATCATTGTATTCTAGTAAAATGCATCAACATATTGTATGTAAGAGGTGTAACAATCAATAATCCAAAGTCTAAGTTGTCGTGATTTAAGTGATGTAAACTTATGTAAAATGGTAAAGATGTCACCTAGCGTTCAAATTTAAGGACAAGAAATTAATTAATTAATTGTTAAGGTTGATACTAGGTGGTAATGACTAATATCAGACAAGATGATGCTGTTGAATTTAGGATCCCGAGAATATTTTGAATGATCACAAATTTGTAAGTGAACTCAGTCTATACTGATAAACTTGTTTGAGCTGATTTCTGTAACAAGACATAGTCAAGTTCAGTACATCGGTCGACCTAAGCTGAAGGAATGGACGACCACTGCACATGTAATATATATCATGAAGAACCATATGTGTGCAGTGGGCGTCCTAAGGACATAAGCGGTCGATCAGTATCAGAGGAGGAAAGCATGTGAGCAGCAGTGAAGCACAAACGGTCGACCAAAGATATAGAGAGGTCGACCAGTA
>LTAE01002491.1:44068-54154 GCA_001647135.1 Pontederia paniculata | reverse complement strand
CGTTTATGCTTTGCTGCTGCTTCTCATCATATACTCTCTCCCTTTGATGCTGGTCGACTGCTTCATATACTTAGGACGCCCACTGCACACATATGGTTCTTCATATATAAATTACGAGTGCAGTGGTCGTCCATTCCTTTAGCTCAGGTTGACCATTGTACTGAACTTGAATATATCCTGTTACAGAAATCAGCTCAAACAAGTTCATCAATATAGGCTGAGTTCACTTACAAATTTGTGATCATTCAAAACATTCTCGGGATCCTAGATTCAACAGCTATATAGTCCAATGCTTGTCCTTCATGATGATAGTCTTCTCGGAACAAGGTAGATGCATTATGGTCTTGGTCATGGTACTCATCCTCTTGTTTGAATAAAAACTTCATGTTTAGGAGGGTCTCGATGTCGATCTTACTACTTTCTAGTATTGGCTTGAGACCTTGGAGGTTAAGGTTGAGGCGTTGTGTGATTGGGTTGATCAAGAAGGCAATGACCATGGTGCCTTTTTTGTTGCTCGCGAGCTTGACTAGGTGGTCAAGAAGAAGGGTATCAAGGTTGATCCTATGGTGCATCATCATTCCCCACAAGATAAACAACTCTACTTAGCACATGTTGGATTCAATTTGAAGTGGCCAAAGATGTTGTTTTTAAAAAATTATGGTGCATATAACATAGCACCAAATTCTAGATAGATGTGGACTTCATCATCTTGTAATTGATGTTGAACTCTTTAGTGATTTGTGTCCAAACTTCTCTTGGGTTGAATACTTTGATTAGCAACTGGAGTCCAGTGGTAGGGAGGCCAAGAGACTGGTTTCCCTCAAGTTGAGGGTGAAGTCAAGGTTGTAATATTAGAAATGGTTCTCCTCTTTCCCGTCCTTTGTCTTAGTGACTTTGAGAGTCTGAGGATCTTGATCGCCAAACGTGGATAACTCAGCGAGCTGGTGAAGAAGAACTTATACTGATAATTTTGTTTGTCAAATACTCACATCTTCAAGCATGTCAAGGTCTTGGAGGATTATGTTGTGCTAGTAGCACATCACATTGAAAATGACCTTTTGTAACTCGATGACCTATTGTTGCTTCTTGTTGACGATGGAGGCCAATTTCTTGGGTGGCAATGACTATTGTTGCCCAATGGATGAGTCAATGTTCATGGAGTCTGATAATTTGTCACAATGACCTTAGGAGAGTGCGTCGATGGGATTGTAGAGAAGTCATAAGTTGATGATGCAAAGGTGTCAAGTGTGGATTGTGGCAGGGTTGGCGAAGGATTGTGCTATGGCGAAGGCAAGTTTGGTGGTGATGGATCTTTCGGTGGGTTGATAGGTAAAAAGGGATGAGATGGCGGAGCTGGAGCTAGCAATTATGGCTTATAAGGTGGCTCTGGAGACCATGTGGTTTTCCGAACTTGGGCTCAAGGGAAGCTTCACGCTCCACGACATTGACTTACTTTAGGACTTCAAGCGCGAGCTTGGGCCTTGATCATCTTGTTATGTGTAGACAATCCTCCAACCTTGGGAAACAGTTGTTGTAGTCTCGCTATGCTGCTATTATACATCAAGAAGGGTAGTTGCTTCATCAAGTTCTCCATCACCATCTCCAAGTTGAATTTTTGATAGATAAAACAAGGTAGTAGTGTTGTTTGGACCAAGAGGTGTGAGCTAGCTTTGAGCAGGGGAGATTTATTTTGGCCTTGGTTCCATTGATTTCTCGGGTACTAGTTTTGATAATAGTTGTTTTGAAGGTGCTGCTAGTGTTTGCTTCGTTAGGAGAGGTATGAGTGATTTCTCCATTGAAGATTATATGTAGAAATATGGGTTAATGTTGTTCTTCTTTGGTGGTTATTGGTCATATGGAATGATAGAATTTAGTTGCTCCTTGGATTTTTCTTAAACATAATACGATGGTGGTGGTTGACCGAAGAGTCAACATGCAGCAGCCAAGTGATAATTATTACTGCAAACATCATATTGCATGTCACAAATGTTGATGTAGGTTGCCTCTGACGGTTGGTTGTGACTGGTGCCGATATTGAGTTCCTCTAGTGCCTTCTAGATGACATCTCCAACTTTGAAGGAGATCTAATCCCATCTTCCAAAAGTGGTACTTTCTTGTTGCGTGCTGATGTATGCATAATATAACATGTTTTTAGGTTTGCATTAGGCATGATTTCTAGTCAATTTGGCATAGCATGCATCTATTTCGGTATTTATTTGTATATATTTCTTCAAGTTCGAAGTCTACACTTATTTCGATGTTTGTTTTGCAGACAATCATATGGAGAGGTTAAGGAAATGCTTGAAGAGACTAAATATCGAAAATGAGTCCATTCACAATACAAATTATCACAAGTGTGAAGTGTCATGGGCCGTTACCAACCATCACGACCGTGATGGAGCAATCACAACAACATATGACTATATCACAAATCGTGATGAAGCGTCATAACCTCGGTAGAGAGCACCAGATCTGACATACCAGAGCATAATGAGTCATGACGAACATAATGGGCCGTGACACTCAAAGTCACCATCATAATCATCGGAGTAATGACCATGCCAACAACACGACTTTTCAACATACAAAGCATTATGAGTCATTTACAGATATCATGGGACATTACGAAGGATCTAACGAGGCACCATGAGTAGTCACGATTTGGACAACACGAGTGACGATGAAGGAACTTTGTGTTACGAGATGTGAAACACATTACAAGCCATAAGAAGGACATATATAAGTCGGAAGTTAATCAATGACCGAGTTACAATCCGTGATATTCTGTTATGAATCATAATGACCTGAACTTATATGAACAATTTGATACTATCGAGATATGAGATTTGTTACATCCATGACATATTTGTGGGAAACGAATACTTGGAAGATTCTGAAGGAGTTTGATTGCCAAATGGATTTCTATCTAGTTTAAATCCTTGGGGAACAAGTTGAGAGGTTTTCTTCTAAAGATTTGAGATATGTTTTATAGAGTTTTATCGCACCCATTGACCGAGAGATGAATTTAAGATGGAGGGCGCAAACTGCCACATCAACTCCAAACCTTAGGAAGCCCAGTTTGAGGCAAGAGGATATAGGAAGACTTTCTGGAGACCTGAGACCATATGCTAGAGCCGTCAACCTGCACTTTGAAGCCAAGAGCAAAGGAATTTGTGGAAGGATCATGTGGACGTTGCTTGTACAGTACATGTTGACAGAGAATTCACTCCCCATTTTGATATGCAAAGATTACACTTTTTCATGAAATTATGCATCATTTACATATATTGCCACACCTTTTTACAACATTTGCATCATTTGAAATTCCTTGAGAATAAATACACATTTTCACCCCAATGATCCTTTTTAGTAAAGTTTTGAATGATTTATGCTTGGTTTCTCCTGAAGAAATTTATTCAAGGCCTAGCGACATGTGTGCTGAAAACCATACATGGGATTACCTGTTGCCACTACCTGCCAAAAGCTGCTAGAAGACAAAACACGAAACCGAATCTGCAGATTCCTTTGCCAGCTTTTGTGGTCAAAATGAGGAAGGTTGGTAGGGGTGTGAAAATTACAAATGTCATTCAAGGATTGGACAAGAGGAGGAGGATAAAAGGGCAAAATGAAGGTGGAAAGGGGGTTCCGTTCTACGTCCGAGCGGGAGCATCGAGTGGAGCCGCCGCCATTGCCGAGAAGAGGAAGTATCATAATGAAGAAGGGAGGTTTTCGAGCTGGGGATTTTGGGAGTATCATTGGTCTTTAATGCTTTGTGATTTCTACTTGTATTAATTTTCCAATGATGAACTCTTGTATTATCCGACTTGTGATGTGTTTGATGGCTGTTAGAGGCTAAACACTTAGGCCTGGACATGGGATGATTTGAGAATATCTACTTGCTGTATGAACTTATCTTTTAATGCATCTGTGTTTCCTTTCGACTTTCCAATCCTTCCTTGTGTTATAAACTTTGTACATGTGCTGATTTTTATGATGTGAACCGCTAGCTATCTCTTTCATGGAAGTTGGGACTGAGAGGCTCAACTCATTCCATATATAGTTTGTAGTTATTACTATTGATGTTCTTCACATATTGAATTTGAATGCTGTAAGCTATTTGATGTTTTATCCTTGATGGAAGGTTGGGACCGAGAGACTAAATCTTCTCCATCGATGTAGAATAGTAACTAGTTCTTATCTTTGTATCTCGTAGTTGTATTGCCATTCATATCTTCTAGCAACCCTGATCCAAGAGGGAAGGAATTGTTGCGAGGACTCTATAAGGATCCGAGAGGGGAGTAGGATTTTAACGAAGTGTGGATTTCATAATACCTACAAAGGATTGGGACCGAGAGGCTCAACCCTTTGTCTAAGATATTTGTAGGGGATCGAGAGACTCCTGTAGATATCTAAGGGAGATTAGAGAGGAGTCATCCATAGCATTCGAGAGAGTTATGTGAGAAGCCTCTAGAGATTTAAGTTCAAGCCTTGACTATGAGAGTAGTTAGGTTTGATTCCTTAATCTCTCAAGTCGACATTATTTGAGTTTCATGTGTTCATTGGCAAGTAGGATTCGAAAATGATTCCCATGTCCCGAATGTTTCTCCATTTGAGTGACTCAATTTCCTTCGTTTTAGTTCTGTTCTTAAAATCTAAAAACACCAAAAATATTTTATTTACCTTTCTTTTCAGATTTTAGTTCTACTTTATCTAAATTTTTTGAACAAAATATCTTTCTCCTTGATTTCAGTTCGTGATAGAATAAAGTGATTGCATTGTGAAGTTCTAATTTTCCTATGGATTCGACTCTTAAATACTACAAGGATAATCGTATATGGTTGGAGTTGTGTGTTTAGGTTAATTTTTAAGACTTGTTGATTGTTTGTTTCTGTCTAGGTGCCCACAGGTCCAGAACTAACCACCTTTATTTTCGACACACGATTTTACCTCATCAAGTTTTAGGCACAGATGTCGAGGAAATTTTGATTTTTCACATTCAATCTTTTGTTTGGTACTGAGCTGAATCATTCACTTTCATTGTTTATATTCAAGTATCATTGTTTATAATTCATTTTGCTTCTTTCAATTTGATTGCTTTTCTTTCTTTTTGTAATTAGTTCTTCTACATCTTTGTTCAATTTCAGTCTTCCATATTTTTAAAAGATATTGCACTTGCATATAACCTTGTATGCCAAGCTCTAATAGTGCAGAAGAAGAATTGAGAGATTTTGATCCTGAAGTAGAGAGAAATTTCAGGATAAGAAGAAGAATACAAAGAGAATTGAGAAGAAGAGCTCAGGTGCCTAGACAATATATTGAGATGACAATTCCAGATGTAAATAGACCTTTGCAAGAGTTCTGCACCCTATGACCCCATTGTGTTGCGATTGATTCCGGCAAAAAGCTTATTCAGGCCCTTCCTCGGCTAACTATTCGCCTTTTGGTTAACGGGGTTTGGGTGCATCCAACGTGCTTAAGTTTTTGACTTTGCAAACATCGTCCCACCGCCTTGAGGAATGAGGAGCTGAACTCTTTTGAAAAGACTCCCACTTCGAAAAATCAGACGAGTGAAATTCCACGCTGGAAGCCCCAGTTCCAGCTGAACCCAGCTCTCATTGCGGTACTAGGAGGAGCTTCCCGATCGGTTAGAGCGTTTGCGAACCAAAAAGGTACTTGGACCGCTAAGCCTCGCTTATGCACCGAGAATCGCCCGAAAATCATACTTTTTTCTATGCCCATCCGCCACCATAATCAGTTTGGGGGACTGCTTACATAGGATCCTAATTAGCAGTTGATCACATTCCTGGAGATATGTGATACATTCAAATGCAATGATGTATCAAGTGATGCAATTAGGCTCAAAGTATTCCCATTTTTCTTGAGGGACCGAGCTAAAAATTGGTTAAGGTCAGTTGAACCTGAAACGATTAGAACTTGGGATGAGTTGGTGACTGCTTTTCTATCAAGGTTGTTCCCTCCTGGAAATATAGTGACAATGAGGAATCAATTTACATCCTTTCTACAGTGGGAAAATGAGACTATTTATGAAGCTTGGGAGAGATTTAAAGACATGCTAAGAAGTTGCCCCCATCATGGATTTCAGAAATGGATAGTGGTTCAAACTTTCTATAATGGACTAGCTCCTTTAAGCAAGAGTTCCCTAGACTCAGCAGCTGGGGGCAAATTCATGGCCAAAAATACTGATGAATGTTATAGGCTCATTGAGGAAGTCACCATGAATCATCACAATTGGATGTAAGATAGGGCAAATAGACAAAAACACAGGCACATGTCAGTTCATAAATTGGGAGTTGAGACCAAATTTTAGTTAAACTTGAAGAAATGGTCCAAAGGGCCATTGGGAAGAGTAATCAAAACTAGAGCAACAATACACCTAATTTGGGAGTATTTTCTGCTGAAGCTGCCCTGGCTACAATGCACCTACCCCCACCTGGTGTAACAGATGTGGATCACCGGATCACATGACCATTAGTTGAAATGCTCCAGGATACAGTGTACAAGAAGTTCCTGAGGAGCAGCTGAATGCCCTGATTCCTTATGGACAAAACCTGTACATGGAGAACAAGTGCTTAACCTTATGGTCAAGATCCCCCATAGATCAAAACACATCCAAACTTATCATACAAGAACCAACACTACCAGCAACCCCAGACAAATGTGCAGCTGCCACCACCTCAAGCAAACCCACAAAGATACCTGCCACCATCTATTGTGCAGCCACAACAACCATCTCCTGCTCAAGAAAAATCTAACATAGATGTTATACTTGAGAATATGATGAAGCAACAAGTAGATTTTAACAAGCAATTGTTTGCGAAACTTGAAGGACTCACCGTCCACAACAAAATCTTGGAGAGTCAAATTGCTCAACAAGCTAGCCTGAGTCCTAGACCGCCTAGGATGTTTCCTGGACAACCAGAAGCCAATCCAAAAGAACAATGCCAAGATGTCACTCTTCGAAGTGGGAAGCAATTAGAATCACCTAAAACTGTTAACACTAATCTAGAAGAACCGGAAGCAGTATGTTCACCTAAAGAAAATTCAGAAGCCCCACTTGCAACACCTAAATGACAACAAATCGTGGAAGGAACACCTGTTGAGAAGAGCAAGGAAAATAAGCCTATAGACCCAAGCATTCTGCCTTTTCCTTAAAGACTGATGAAAATTCAAACGATAAGGAATTTACAAGATTCTTGGAAATCCTAAGGAAATTGCAACTAAATGTACCTTTCTTTGAAGCTATTCAGCAAATGCCCACTTCTTCAAAGTTCTTGAAGGATATTTTGTCCAACAAAAGGAGAATAGATGTGCATGAGACGATAGCTTTGAGAGAAGAGGCTAGTGCAGTCATTCAGAAGAAGTTTATTTTCTAAGCTCAAATATCATAGTAGTTTTTCTGTATCCTGTGATATAGGGAACTTGCATTTCAATAGATCCTTGTGTGACTTGGGGCAAGTGTTAGTCTAATACCCCTATCTCTATGTCAAGAACTGAATGCAGGGGACTTGAAACCTAAAAATATGACCTTGCAGTTAGCTAACATGTCAATGAAATACCCCCTAGGCGTACTCAAAGATATACCAGTCAGGATAGAGAAATTTTATATACCAACTGATTTTGTGGTTCTTGATATGGAACAGGACCTGAACACCCCACCAATCTTGGGTAGTCCCTTTTTGGCAATAACAGAGGCAATGATAGATGTGAGAAATGACAAATTATCATTCCAACTGGGAGATGATAAAATTGAGTTTAATCTGGCCCAAGCAATGAAAGCTCCATCCAGACAAGAAACTCTCAATGAGGAAGAAGAGATCCTTGATGAGGCCATATAAGAAGTCTCTGCAGTCATTCAGATGAGAAATTTAAATAGAGGAATCCTTGCTGAACTAGAAGAAGTGAACAAAGACATTGCCGAAAATCAGCTAGCTGGGGGCACCCACCTACAGTTAGGGTCTGACAATCCTGAAGAAGTTATCTCTGAAGCAACTTGCCTCATTTCATAGGTGACTGTTCTCTCAACAGATGATTCTCAAGTTGCACCACTAGTAGAGATGAAATCACTTCTCTCTAACCTCAGGTATGAATTCCTTGGCCCAAGTTCCACATATCCAGTAATTGTGAACTCATCCGTAGACCCTGTCTAACTGATCAACTCTTGGAGGTTCCTAGAAAATACAAAAAAGCCATTGGATATTCAATGTGTGACATTAGGGGGTTGAGTCCATCCTTATGCATGCATAGGATCCCTGTGGAAGACAATGCTAAGCTCTCTAGGGAGTGTAAAAGAAGGTTCAAATCTACAAGATGTAGTAAAAAAAGGAGATCCTGAAACTCTTGGACTTGGGAATGATTTATCCTATTTTAGACAACCCTTGAGTTAGCCCTATTCAGGTTGTACCAAAAAAGGGAAGCTTGACAGCGATGAAAAATGATAAGGGTGAAAACATTTCAACTCGAGTGACTAGTGGATGGAGGATGTGTGTGGACTTTAGGAAGCTGAATAAAGTGACTAGAAAAGACCACTTTCCACTTCCTTTCATTGACCAAATGTTTGAGATATTGGCTAAGCACAAATACTTTTGTTACCTTGACGGATTCTCGGGTTTTCTACACATACCCATACACCCGATTGACAAAAAAAAACTACTTTCACCTGTCTCTATGACACTTTTGCCTATAGGAGGATGCCTTTTGGGTTGTGCAACGCCCCAACCACTTTCCAAAGATGTATGACGTCCATAGTTTTAGATTTCATTGAAACTATTATGGAGGTGTTCATGGACGACTTCTCGGTCTATGGATCCTCCTATTCTTGTTATCTAACAAATTTGGAGTGAGTATTGTGCAGATGCCAGGAGGTCAATCTTGTCTTTAATTGGGAGAAATGCCGCTTCATGGTGAAGCAAGGTGTAGTTTTAGGTCATGTTATTTCTGATAAAGGAATTGAGGTGGACCTATCTAAAATAGATATTATCTCACAGTCGCCCCCACCCACAAATGTGGAAGGGATAAGAAGTTTCTTGGAGCATGTTGGGTTTTATAGTTGATTCATAAAGGATTTTTCGAAGATAGCAAGACGACTTACAGAACTGCTGCAAAAGGACAGGGAATTCAGATTGACGACCTTTGTCTTCAAGCCTTCAACAAAATCAAAGCAACTCTCACCTCAGCTCCCATTATGCAACCCCCAGATTGGTCCATTCCTTTCAAAATTGTGTGTGATGCTAGTGATAATTCAGTAGGTGTTGTGTTAGGACATAAGAAAGAGAAGCTGCATCATGTAATAAGCTATGCTAGCAGGACACTAGATCAGACTCAGTAGAATTATACGACTACTGAAAAGGAACTACTGGCTATAGTCTTTGCGATGGAAACGTTCAAATAATATTTGATTGGATAAAGGTGATTGTGTACACAAACCATTAAGCAATCAGACACTTATTTGCCAAAAAAGAGGCCAAGCCAAGGTTGATTAGGTGGATACTACTGTTGCAGGAATTCAACATCGAAATCAAAGACAAAGTTGGCACTGGAAACCAAGTTGCAGACCACCTATCAAGATTAGATTGCAACACCTGCCCCCAACTTGGACTGATTTGGCAGCAATCATAGAGACTTTTCTAGACAAGTGATGACAGAAAAAAGTATACTTATTTAAGTTGATCCCGTTCCCAAAAAGCTTACCTCAATAACCTCTTTTGCAAACAATATGTACCGATTTGTTTCCATTTTCCCACTTTCTAAATGATCGATATCATCATTATTGATTCTTGGGAATATAAGCTAACTTAAGAAGGTTCTTCATATATAATTGCTTGAATAGCTGAAATTTGAAATTCTTTCCATTTTCTATTGATGCAGCCGAAGGAGGGGGATTTTGCGGAGTTAACTCTAAGACTCCGAGATTTCTGGATTTTCCTAATTTTGAAGATTCTCTTACTCCTTGACTTTGTGGAAGCGCGAAATAGAAGGAGGGAGGGAAGCGACCGGGGATAAGGAGGGAGGAAGCACGATCATTCCAGGGGGGGCGCACGGCTTGGACTAAAAACTTATTTTCGCAAT
>LTAE01002491.1:10069-33146 GCA_001647135.1 Pontederia paniculata | reverse complement strand
AGTGAAAAACGATAATACAAATATATATATATATATATATCCTTTTAAAAGCTTCTGTTATTTGTAATTTTATAATATAAAAAAAATTGCGAAGATATTTTTTTATCAGTCATAAATATTTCTATTGTCATAAAATTCTCCAAACTTGCAAATAGCAAAGTCGTTAGTCATGTTCAATATGACATGAATTTTCTTGCATCAACACAAACATTCTACTCCAGCGTTACAACTAATGAAAGACATTCTAAAAAAATAAAGAAAAAAGATGACATTTACTGGTCGATAAGCATTTCACACATTCATTAATTCCTTCCCGAACCAAATCTAAGAAAGGTCACGAGTTTCATATTAAAAAAGAAAAAAAAAGTTACCACAATATGAGCCTTTAAAAAAAAGTTAAGATAGAAAATGAGGGAGTTGACCATTTTTGGAAATTAAGCACGAGGAAATAAAATAAATAACAAGTTTCTTAATCAATCCATTACATGAAAAATGAGGGAGTAAAGAGGTGAAATTATAAAAAATAAAAAAGAAGCCTTTAAGAAACCAATTTACAAGCATATTCCATATTATTTCTCATTTTTTTATGAGAAACATAGTCACAGTATAATAATGAAAGAAAATAAGAAAAAAGGGGAATACATAATTAATTAAAAAGTAAGATGAACTTTATATGGTTAGTAATTTAAGCTTTGGCTTCTTAATTTGGAGTCAACCAAATGGTAGAAGAGTACCACCACCCTGCTGCCTGCACTGAGGAGCTCCATTAATGGCGGCATCAGAAGAGCCTCCCATTCTTGGACGTCATCATCTTCTTGAACTCTTCGAAATCGACCTTGCCATCTCCGTCCACGTCCACCTTCCTGATCATGTCCCTCAGCTCCTCCGCCTTCGCTCCTCGCTTCAGTCCCAGGGACTCGAGCACCATCCCCAGTTCCTCCACCGTGATCAGGCCGTCTCCGTTCCTGTCGAACACGTCGAAGGCCTCCTTCAGATCCATCTCTCCTTCTTCTTCTTCTTCTTCTTCTTCCTCCTCCTCCTCCTCCTCCTCCTCGGATTCGCTGCCCGTACTGCAGCTGCTTTCTCCGCCGCTTCCTCCTCCGAGCACTTCGTAGTAGAGGACTCGGAACTCGTTGAGGTCGACGTGGCCGTCCCTGTTTGAGAGAGAGAGAGAGAGAGAGAGAGAGATGGAAGGTAAAGAGAGAGGTGGGGGGAAGGGAAAGTTGGATAGATGATAGCGCGTGGCCACAACCGCGTGAAACAATAAAAACGGTCCATTGCTTTGTCATCAATTCACATGTTTCCGTAAGAAATCAAATTAAAAAAAAATGTTTTTTTTCATAATTTTATAGGATCTCTAGATTAATAGCTGCACTCCGCTATAGATATATGTTGGACTAATCCCATAAATACAATAATGATTTATATAAAATTTTGTGTTAACGTGATAATAATAGTTGGATTTTTTAATACTATTTAATAGTAGAATTAATATGTATACATTTTCCTCGGTTTAAAGCGGAGTTTCCTATTTTTTATATTATAGTAATTGTGGTATGTTGAAATCTGAGTATAACATGGAAAATTGAAATAGTTCGTTCTAAAAAATCTGGATAACCAAAAAATTCGTTATCTGAAAATTACTCCTAGATGCCGACCTTTTTATGGAACTTTGACTATTTATATTTCAAGAATTAAAACTTTACTTGTCCAACTTTTTTTATCTTTTTATTTGCTTTCTTAATTCCTTGGCTATCCTCACAACTATTGCACACTCGCGAATACTACTTTATATTCACATCAGTTGCTCGTAAGGATGAGCTTATTTAATTGCAATTAATTATGTGAAAAAATCATTTTCGAAAAAAAAACATAAATTACTTTCTACTGAATTCAGGAGAAAATCATCTATAAGTTTAAAAATACAAAATTTTATATTGAACGAGATATAATGTGAGATTGAAAACAAAATCAGAAAAAAAAGAAAAAATATACTAGTCTCCATAATTTTATACTTTTGATCAACAGAAAAATCTTCCTTACCCCTTTTATTTGTCTTGCTTCATTTCTACTTAATGTAACATGCCTTGTGCCTCCTTTCTTCACCGAAAAAAAGTATTTTTTTTCTCGACCAATTTTTTTCTGATCATTCAACACAGCGAATTTGGAATAAACACGCATGAAGAGAAAATCAAGATGCAAAAGTAGGAAAGGAAACTAAAAGTATAAGACAAGTAGGTTTAAAAAAACATAAACAAATAGACGATCTTATTTATCCAACTTTAAGCATACGTCGAGATATGAACCTTTCTATATGTGTCCGGTATTTAAAAAAAATGAATTATGATGATTCCATACGTTTAAGTGGTTGAGGAGGCGTGTTATTGCACATGGACCTTTAATAACAAAAAGGTAACCATCGAAAGCGAGAATAATAATAATCATAACACTTGATAAGAAACATACGAAATTATTGACTGATACTAAAACAAACTTATAATAATAATTAAGTTTGTTCTTTTTCTAGAAAGTATTTGTTCAATTTCTTGACATATGGTTTGAATAAAAGAAGACTGCCAAAAAGTAGAGTGGAAAAGTATATATATACGACGGCCAACAAACTTTGGTCAAGTTGTCGTGGAAGAGGTCATGGTAATTTGACTCGATCGTACCTGGCGGGTATTTCAAAAGTCAATCTTATATTAAGAAGATTGAAAATTAAAGATTCATTTTAATTAAAATATATTTTCGAACAGCAACTAATTTTTTTTTAATGTGGTAAAACTACAAGATACAAAATAATTAAAATCTTAGAGAGTTTATATATGAACTTTTAATAAAAAATAGAAAATATAAGTTCTAAGACGGTCTAAGTTTCGTCACCCCTAGCACAAAAGCAGAGGGAGAGAGATTCAAGGAGATGCACTGACACCCCATAAAAATATAAAATTATCTTAGTAGCAAGTATGTTCACATGTGAAATTTTAGATGTTTGATCAATCGTGCGTGGGTTCGAATCTACTAATTGTACATTTTTTGATTTTTTTTCTGTGCTCTCATTCCATTAGCTTATCTTAAAGTCCAAATATGATGTCCAATCGACCCATAGCGAATTAAATTAGTCTTAGAGCCCAAATAACAAATTAAATTAGTGTTGGAGTCTAAATAAAATTAATATAAGAATGTAATCACTTTATTAATTTCATTTATATAATTAGCTCAATTTGTATTGAAGAAGCCACAATTATTGAAAGGTAAGATTCTTTCTCCAATTATTTTTCATTGTACTTATTTTCTTTTATTTTAACATCAAATTTTTTGCATGTTAATCATTATTGAATTTATATGCATTTGATTTTCAAAAAATAATATATTGAAATTTTATCTAAAATTTTTTTGTCATATTATTTTTCTTAGATCAAATTAGATATGTTTATTTACTTATTCTTTTGTATTTTTTTAATTATTTTACAATTTGCTCAAATTAAGTTTAATGTTAATTTTTTTTTACATTTAAGTATGGGAATAGATAAATATTTCAAGAAAAAATCACCACTATCACAAAATATAGTTCATGGCGAAAAAATTAGAATACAAAACTATTCTGAAGATACTCCAAATGAAAATTCACAAATTTTGAAATGAAGTATAATTGATTTAACCACACTTCGAGTATATCCTAGTGAAAGGTAAAAAAATTCAACTTATCATCCTAATGATCAAGATGAGATTAGGAGATCTTATTTACTCAAAAGATCATTTCAATCTAAAAATTATACTTTTCCCCAAACAGTAGATTGCGTCGATTTGATTTAGATTAGTTTAATCAATACTCCAATTGGTTAGAATATAGTTTTACAAAAGATGCAGTATAATGCTTATGTTGCTGTTTGTTTAAAGTTGATATTGGAAATCAAGGTGGAGGCGATGCATTTGTTACCAAAGGATTTAAAAAATGACACAAAAAAAAAATAAACTTGATCTTCATGTTGAAGGAATTGGTAGTTCTCATCATCGGGCTATAAATAAATGTCAAGACTTATTGAAACGAAATCAGTCCATTGAGTCTGCTCTTAATAAGCAATCAAATCAAGTGAAAAACGATAATACAATTCGATTACATGCCTCACTTAATTGTATAAAATATATTTACACCAATGATTATCTTCGTGGTCATGATGAATCTCAAGATTTAATGAATAAAAAGAATTTTTTAGAGCTTCTGCAATTTCTTGCCGATCATAATGAAGATATAGCTAAAGTTGTGTTAAAAAAATGTACCTAAAAATCAACAGATGATCTCACATGATATTTAGAAAGATCTTGTCAATGCAGCTGCACGAGAAACAACCAAGGTCATTCTTAGTGATTTTAAAGATTGATATATTCGAAATTCTGGTTGATGAATCTTGTGATGTCTCTAAAAAGGAACAGATGGTTGTAGCTTTGTGTTTTATAGATAAAAATGGAATGGTTAAAGAAAGATTTCTTACTCTTGTTCATATGAAAGATACATGTTCTTCATCTCTTAAGGAAGCAATTGATTTATTACTTTCTCAACATGAATTAAGTGTATCACGAATAAGAGGTTAAGGTTATGATGAAGCAAATAATATGCGAGGTGAATTTAATGGCCTGAAGACTTTGATTCCGAGAGAAAGTGAATATGCATATTATGTTTATTGTTTCGCACATCGACTTCAGTTAACATTGGTAGTGGTTGCAAAAGCTCGTGTTGATATTGCTCATCTTTTTAATTGGATTAACATGCTCATTAATTTGGTTGGAACATCTAGTAAACATCAAGATAAGCTATGGAAAAGTCAAATTGCTAAAGTTATTGAAGCACTAAAAAGTTAAAAAAATGATGAATTACAGAGTGGTCGATGGTTGAATCAAACAGTTGGACTTAAAAAAATTGGTGATACAAGATTGGAGATTACATTATGGCACACTTAAAAAAGTTTGAAGACTATATTTCATCTGTGATTGACCTATTAGTGTTTATCAAAGATGAAAGACTTTAATACGAAAAAAGAGGCGAAGCACATTTTCTTTTAAAGTATTTACAATCATTTGATTTTGTTTTTACCTCACACCTAATGTTAACTGTGCTAGGGATTACAAATGCTTTGTTATTAGCTTTGCAGAGAAAAGATCAAGATATTATAAATGCCATCACACTCGTGGAAATATGCAAACAACAATTATAAAAAATGAAGGATGAAGAATAAAAACTGCTTATGAAAGATGTTTATTCTTTTTGTGATGATCATGATATTCCAATATCTAACATGGATGATATATTTATTGTTGGAGAGAGATCACGACGTAAGGCTCCACAAATAACAAACTTGCATCATTATCGGATTGAGTTATTTATGCTGGTTATAGACATGTTGCTTCAATAACTTAACAATCGTTTCAATGAAACAAATATGGAGCTGCTTCTTGGTGTGGCTTGCCTTAATCCAATTGATGAATTTCAAATATTTGATGTGGATAAATTAGTGAAGTTGGGCAAGTTCTATCCAAATAATTTTTCTGAAGCTAATCATGTAATATTCACACATCAACTTTCATTTTATATTGCTGACATGCATTCAGATAATCGCTTTCAAAATTTGAAAGGACTTGGTGATCTTTCTCAAAAGTTGATGTAGACAAATACTATCAAATTTATTCATTAGTTTATTTGCTCTTGAAGTTGTCTCTGATTCTACCTGTGGCAACTGCAACAATTGAAAGAGCTTTTTCTGCGATGAATATTGTGAAGAATAAATTGCGTAATCGAATATATGACCAATGAATGAATGATTGTTTAGTAACATACATTCAAAAAGATATTTTTGGTACTATCACTAACGATGTCATTCTCGATAGATTTCAAAAAATAAAATATCGTCAAAATTAATTATTAGAATAAATATCACAATTATTTGAAATATTTTTTATATTATTTCATACTATTTTAATTTTTTATGATGATATTAGTTTAAAATATGCATCCTCTGAATAACTTGTCTAGCTCAACGCCTGCCCTAGCAAAACCTCAGTATGGGATGAGCGATTTCGTCACCCCAATTATTCGAGCGGCTGTGATGCGCAAGAGTCATATAAGTTTTCACTGGATTAAGATTCAAGGCATTATCAACAGTCTATATAATATATAAGCAAGGAAGAGGGTCTTCCTTACAATATTTTTATACGATATTTTTTGTAAAATCATACACGAATATTCATTATTCGAATCAATCAACTTATACGACTAAAAAAATGTCTAAAAAGCACATTTCGTTTCAAGTCGTGCCAAGCGACAAATTTCGCAGATCATTTTCTTTTTCTCAGAAACCAATAAGAACTGCATTTGAGAATTTATGATGCTTACTAATTATCATAATTTTTTTTAAACAAACAACATATATAATAATTGTAAATGACTTTCTACCTCGCAACATTGCTCAAACATTGTTAAGAACTTCCGAAGTTACAACGAACTAGAAAAACAAAAAAATTGACACACGAGGCCCGAGTAGTATACAAGACTAGTCTTCGGTTGACACACCTGATTGCAAATTTGTGCCCCGAGTTGAGAAATCGAAAACTAATAATTTCGAGTTCGAACTTTGGAATCACTAATTTGTTCATAGATATATCATTTTTGCTCTTTACTTCGACTTCGAATTAATTAGATGCTAATAATTTTGTACATCAAGGATCCAAACTGATACCGAAAAAAATACAAGGCTAGTCTAATTCATTGCCTCCTAATTTGGCACTCGTCGGTGCCCTCACTCTAAAACAAAAATAAAAGAATAATCAATTGATCACTACATGGTGTTGATGTAGAGGAGTTGAGACTTGAAACATGATGTGAATAATAACATATTTACATATATAATAATGTAACATGCTAAATTATGTGTAATCAATATAAACATAAAAGTAAGATGGATTTAATGATGATGTACCCGGGTACACCATGTATCCTGTGTAACAAATCGTTTGATCTAAAATTTACGGTATATTTTATTTAAGATTATTATTTTCTGTCTATTTTTTCAATCATAGATCTCAGATCAAACGGTTTGTTATACAGGATACATGATGTACTCGGGTACACCATCATTAAATCCAAGTATAAGATATATTATAATATAGTATAAAAATAGGTCTGGTACAGGTTGAGTTTTTACAACCTAGACAAAGAATTTGAGATTATAACCATGTAATAATCTTCGCTAACAGTAAATTATAACCATGTAAAAGAAATTAATGTCTTATTTCTTAAAAGTGCATGCATATCTTTGATAATCTTAGGTCATTGACATTAACAAAGCCCTTAATGCCTTAACCATTACGAGGGTTCCCGACACAATATATATCCTTTGAAAGATAAACAATCCTACCTCAGCAAAAGAAACAAACCAAATAAATAGAAAAAATGATGTACCGTAGCCTAACTATCTTCGGATGGTTCAGCTGTCTCTAACAGCTGCAGTGGAAGAATATCTAATATCCGAGAGACATCAAAGATCGTCGAGGATTTCAACTAAAAAAGACATGAAAATGTATGTAGAAAAGCAAATAACTATAACACTGCAAGAATTACAGCTGAATAGTTTATGCATTTGCTTATATATCCACCAAGGATTCAGTATGTCATTTCTAGAATGGAGAGAATAGTCATTTGAAGAAGAACAACATTCATTGAAAAACCAATGCAGGAATTAGACTTGACTTTCCAAAGTGATTTCAAAACATCAAGTTATGATTTCAAGAGAAGAAAACAACTGCATAGCGCATAAATAGTTAAAAAGCTAATTAATGCACTAATCAGGTCAATGGGAATGTTGGCGCAAATGATGACCAGGAAAGGAAAGAAATAAGACAAAAGAAATGTCTAACGAGAACAAAATTCAGAAGTAAGGCAACAAAATATTAAAATTGTAGACAACACATATAAGCATGTTTCTCTTGTTAGAGTATACACAATGATGCTAGAATAAGTCCTCACCTTCACTCCCAAAGCTACTTTCTTTTACTAGAATTACAATGGCAACCAGAACAGGTAGTGATATCATAAGAAGAGCTTGCACTATATTGGGCTTTGTTATATCAGGAAAAAGAATGCTTCCATACTTTATGGCAGAAGCACCACCAAAAGAGCCAGCAGCCAGCTTTTGTAAGTAACCAAGATCATCCTGTATTCACATGATGCATCATAAGCATAATGATGAGCCTAAATATATCTATTGCAAGTCTCCTGTGTTGTAACAATTATATGGATGACAGTCTTCCTTCTTAATGCTAAAGTCTAAACAATATGAACCAAGTCGATGATTACTTTTTCATCTTTTACTAACTTAACACATTGGAAAATCATATGATATGAGATGCTTCACCACGAATGAACTAAATCATCTTATCAAATGCAATCAAGAATCAAAACATAAGGTGCAATAGTTTAAGTGCCTGCAGCTACAGTTGATATCAGATTCGGTAACTGATGGGCAAAACTGCACTTTGGAATATGGAAACCAAAGGCACATATATAAATTTCACAAACAGGAAAAAAAATTGGAACTATCCTTTTTTTCATCTTAAAGAACTCATTTTGAAGATATAACATTGAAAAGTGTTCAAACACCTAGGAAATAGCAAACACATCCAAATTGTCCAACTGGAAAGGGGAACCTCTGCTTGTATTCAAATCTGTATGCTTCAACAGTAAATGATCGGATAAACATGAAAAATCTACGAAAATATACATACGTATATTCGATAAGAACCACAAACAACAGCTCAACAAATTTATGGCTTCATATCAGAGGAAGTGATGCAGCAAATGCATTCGATTAAGTCTCCTACATGCAGTAAGCACCTTTGTAAATTTTAGTCACCTGATAAAATCATTTCTGTAAACTTTAAGTCACCTGATAAATTTATGTCAAACTTGACCAAAAAGAAAACATCTCGTTTTCAGAGGGATATCTGATCAAAAACATTGTGGTTAAAATGTTAAACAATTCTCACCAATGTCATCCAGAAAAAAAGTCACATATCAAGATTATTTCAGATCTTCCAGAAATGAATGCCTTGATCTAACCTTCTCCATTACCAGAAAAGCAATTCATCCCATTAATCTATATTTTTGAAGGGATATCTTATTATAGCTTGTTGATGAATTCTAAAGGATATCTCTGATGTCAATATCCCTGCACCCACAGACACTAAAATTGATTCAATTTGTCTACAAGTAGCAGTTTGCTGATTCTTTCCCCATTTCCTTGGAGGAAAATCCACCTCTGGAGATCCTGCTACGGTGATATTTCAGGTCTTTGATAACACAAATGTCTAAATATTTTCAGAATCATAGGATGAGTAGTCCAATATATGTTACCATGAATTCAGAATCAAAGAATCGCAAGCTCAACATTTCACAATCAGCAAAGGGAAGGAAGAGGAAAGCCTGACCGAAGTAAGGCGAGCGAAATCGAGAGCACTGCCGACTCCCCCTTCTTCTTCTCCCGTCTGCGGTTCTCGATTGGAGCAGCGGGTCACAGCGGCAGCAGCCGCCGCCGGTCTCCGCCACCTCTTCCCAATCCCCCTTGCACCACAAGTCCTAGACGGGAGAACCATACGATTGGTCATGGCGATGGTGGCACTTCCTACTCCTCCCCCCACATGCGCATGAGGAGACGAGAGCCTCGGCGGACACGACGACGGCGACGCCATTGCCATTCTCCTTCCTCCCTTTCCTGTTCCTGGCTCTCGCTGCGTCCACTGCACAGTGTTCACGCAATTGAATCCCTTGCCGTGTTTTTTTAGGTCATGAAAATAAATAAATAATGAAATAAGAAAAATAAAAAGACAGGGGAGCTCTGAAAGAACCGCGACATATTTAGAGTTAGATATGTTTAGATTTCTCGCCTTTGGAATCTAATCCAAAGCTCATGAAATTTTAAGTAAACTAATCACCCATTTCTTTTCATCAAATTAACATGTATTGCTAGAAATTATTAAATAAGATATATTATTGATAATCTTAATATTTTCTTGGACAACTTTAATTTAATCTAACTAATTATATAGTCACGAGAAAATATTTTTTTCAAATACAAACTTATTTAAAATTCAAGCTTCATGTTAAATGAGATATGCTCTATGTTGAATTTAGGATCCCGACATTATTTTGATGATTACAATTTGATGATGAAGCTTAGTTTATACTTATGATCTTTGATTTGATGTGTAGAAGATAAAATTTTTATTTTTAGTTAGTAATATGTCGACCAAAGTCGAGAAACAGACGACCTATGTATAGAGGAGAATGGAGAAAAAAATTCTAAGTATGGAATGATCGTCCTAAGGATGTGAAGAGATCGATCGAAGTAAAGAGCAATGACTGAAGATATGAAGCTAAGTACTGAGCGGTCGATTGAGGTTGAATAATGGACGACCGAAGACACAATCAAGCAAGAAAGGTCGCCCGGTGTGTACGAGTGAAAAGAAATGGATGACCGAAGGTTCGAAGTCTGCAGTACAACAAATGAAGGATTGGACGCTCCAAGGTTGAGTGGACGCCCCATGATGAAAATGAATAAAGTTGTTTTGAGGTAAAGACAAGAGAGGTCGTCCGAAAATTTCAGAGTAGAAATAATGGATGACCGAAGTACTCCATAGGAAGAGAAAGATCGTCCAAAGCAATCAATATGGAAGCAGTGGACGACCGAAGAAGTCTGAAGTAAATTATAAAGGCAAGAGTGGTCGTCTAAGATTTTTGTAGTAGAAGCATTGGACGACCAAAGTTCTTAGAAGGAAAGTAGAAGAACTGTGAAGTTAGGAAAGGTCGTCCAAAGAGTCTAGTGAAGAACCACTGGACGATCGAATGACTTCAATTGAAAAGAAAATGTCGTCCGAAGTATTAAATATGGAAGAAGTGGGCGACCAAAGAAATGCATAAGAAGAAGTGAAGTCAAGCAAAGGTCGTCCAATGTATGTGGGTGAAATCAGTGGACGATCGAAGAAGTTGATAGAAGAAAAGAATTATCGTTTGCTGTAGTTCAGCAGTGTCAGAAGACGACCAAAGCATGTTAGAAGAATGTTAGAGAAAAAGAAGAGGTCGTCCATAGTACTCAAGGAGAAATGATTGGACAATCGAAGAAGCTATAAAGGACGAAGAAAGGACGCCCAAAGTATTCAGCGAAGAATAAGTGGGCTGTCAAAATACATTAGTAAAGAAGCAAAGGACGTCCGATAGATTCGATGAAAAG
This sequence comes from Pontederia paniculata, assembly GCA_001647135.1. NCBI lineage: Eukaryota > Viridiplantae > Streptophyta > Magnoliopsida > Commelinales > Pontederiaceae > Pontederia > Pontederia paniculata. The sequence goes on along the minus strand of LTAE01002491.1, from coordinate 21,870 downwards.
CAATAGACGACTTAAGTAAGCTCGAAGAAAACTGACAAGACAAAAGAGATCGTCCGAAGTATTTGAGAGTAAACAATGGACGATCGATGAAGATTTAGAAGATATCAACCAAAGGTAGGAGCCAAGCAGAGGCCGTCCGAAATTCCTAAGTGACAACAATGGACGACCAAAGAATGATTGAAGAAAAGTGTTCAAGTCAAGATAGGTCGACCAAAGAATTGGTGTTCAATTAGCGAGCTACCGAAGGATCTTGACGAAGAAATTTGAAGGAAGCAAAGGTCGCCCGATGTGCTCAGTAGAAAGCAATGGACGACCTATAGAAGTTAGAAGAAGGAACAAAGGATGAAGTCTATGGCTGCGGACGTCCGAAGGTGAACGATGGACGATTGAAGCACTAGACGGCAGATTAACGGATGAGTTCACTAGAGCAGCGGTCGATCGATGAAGCAGAGCAATTGATCGAGGAGTAGGTGAAGAGTGCTGTACTTGCATTAACGGCTAGTTTCTGAAAGAGAGAGATTAAACGTTTGTGTAAAGGTATAAAACTCAGTCCCAAGAGTCTTGGGAACTAACTTTGGATAATTGACTATAAACTTGTAAGCTTGACTGAAAAGCCTTAGTTCCTCCTTCTGAGGATTCTAGTGAGAATTCAGAATAGAAGGAAGTAGATTGAGTGTTCAAAAGTGAGCTCAACATTTGTAAGAGGTTATCTCCTTGCCCTCGAAAGAAAGAAAGAAGAAAATAAGTTGTAAGGGATCCTTCGCCCTTGAAGAAGGAAAGCTAGTGATCTTCGAAGGTCTCGAGTTCGAGAAGACCGGAGCGGGGACGTAGGCCAAGAGTTCGGCTGAACCTCGTCAAAAAAATCTGTTGTGTTTGTTTCCTTGTTTGCACTTAATTTTTATTTGCATCCAATCTATGATTGCATCCGCTGCATAAACATAATTTAGATTAAAAAAATTTAATACACCAATTCACACCCCTATCTTGGTGCCATCTCGATTCTACAATTGGTATCAGAGTCTTGTTGCTCATAGATTTGTATTTACCTATAAATTTTGTATAGACTTAACAATCTAGCCAAAATGACATCAAATGGATTTACTCTAGGAGAAGGACAATCCACCTCTAGATCTTCTCTTTTTAAAGCATCTAACTTCTCTTATTGGAAGATCAAATTGTAGGCTTATGTATGTTCCATGGACAGTGACATCTGGGATGTTATTGAAAATGATTTTGAGTTGCCCACTAGGGTAGTAAATGGTGTTCATGTTCCTATACTTAGCATTGAATATGATTATGCAACTAAGAACCTAATTAAATTAGATTGGAAAGCTAAAAATATTTTCTTTTGTGCACTAGACCAAATAGAATTCAATAGAATTTCTTCTTGCACTAGTGCAAATGAAATCTAGAAAAAAAACTTGTAATCACTCATGAAGGAACAAAAAAGGTAAAAAAAATCAAAACTAAATATTTTAAATCACAAGTATAATTCTTTCAAAATGAAACACAATGTTAGTTCGATTTAATGATGTGGTGAATGGGTTAGCCGCTTTAGGCGACCCAAAGTCTAATGCTCAAAAGGTGAAAAAGTTTTTGAGGTCTTTGACACCAAAATGACACATGAAGAGAACTGTGGTCGAAGGACAACACAATTTTAACAAGCTTGACTTTGATGATCTCATAGGATCTCTGCTAACTTATGAGATGTCGCTTGAAAAAGAGAAAGAAGAAGCAAGTTCAAGAAAGAAGGCCTTAGCTCTGAGATATAAGAAGATTGAGAGTGAAGATGAGCATAAAGAATATGAGGATAGTGATATAGACTTCAATGAGGAGAAGCTAGTCTTATATGCCAAGAGGCTCAGTAATTTCGTGAAGCTCTCCAAGAAGAAGAGAGACTCAAAGAAGAAAGGACCAGTTGACAAGTCCAAGATAAAGTGCTATGTGTGTAACAAACTTGAACACTATAAGAGCGAATTTCCAACCATGAGCAGGAAGAACAAAGTGAAAGGATCCTCAGATTTCAAGAAGAAGAAATCACTCAAAGTCACTTGGGATGACTCAAGTGATGAAGATAGTGAAGCTGAAGAAGCATCTTCAGAAAAGGAAGAGAAAACATTGTTGTGCCTCATGGCAAACGATGATGTATTCTCTTTTCACTCAAATGATAGAGATAATAGTGATAGTGATAATGATGAAGATGACTATGAGGAAGATATTATGTTTGATATGCATAAAGAGTTTAACACTATGATCAGAAAATATTCCATCTTGAAAAGAAAAAAATGATAGTCTTATTCAAGAAAATAATAAGCTGAAGGAAAATAATGCTGATTTTGAAAAATAAATTTCTGATTTGAATGTCAAAGTATTAACAAACAATGATAACTTAAAGAAACATGTTGATATTATTAGTTCTTTGAAATTAGAACTGTTAGATGTGAAAAACAAATTTGAAACCTTCTCCTATGGTGGAAAGATGCTAGATGTAATGATGTCCAAACATAAAAGTCCTTTGAATAAGAAAGGATTAGGATTTAACTCTTTTAGTGATAATGTGCCTCAAGGAACTATTTTCGTAAAAGTTTTACAGTCCTTTGATCCAAATCTGCCTAGTTTCTCTACTTTTTGTACTTCTACTTCTATAAACGAAACTAGGACTGTTCCTGCTAATATTAAGACTAAAACTGTCTTAGGTACTAAGTTTGTTCATACTCAGACAAATATTATGTCTTCATCAAAGGAAAATGCAAATGTTAGAAGTAAAAATGCTACTATGCTTCTGTTAAACATAAACAAAGAAACTATGCTTTCATGTACAAGAGAAATATAAAATCTGCCCACATGCATGCTTTTAGAAATGATTATGTACATTCTTATTCATATGTTACTCCTTGGAATATGAACAAGAATTTTGTCAAACCAAATTTTCTGCATACAAACTGAAATGCATCTCTTACACATGTTCACACTAGAAATGTTCATGCTTATTGTAACTACAAGTAATCATATGTGAAGGATGTTACATGCTTCTGTTGTGGTCATCTAGGACATTATAGTTTTGAGTGGAAGGCTAGAAGAGACCTCTATGCTAATAGTAAACAAATATGGGTTCCTAAGAAAACTTTCAGCACTAATACTTCTAGACCCAAAGTATTTTGGGTACCAAAAATATAAATTATGTGTTGTTCTTGCAGGGTACCAAACAGAACAAAAACAAGTCAACAAGATGATACTTTGATAATGGTTGCTCAAGACATATGACTGGAAATGAAGAATTTTTTTTGAGTATAACAAGAACACAAAATGAAAGAGTCACTTTTGGGGATAACAACCAAGGGAAAATCCTTGATAAAGGTAACATTGGAAAACTCGGTAATGTAGTTATAGATGTATGGCTAGTAGAAAACTTAAAACATAACTTGCTAAGTATTAGTCAACTGTATGATAAAGACTATATTGTTAAATTTGAACAAAATAAATACCTGATATGTGATAGGAATGAAAAAATTTTGCCTATGTGGTTTAGGCATCAAAATGTGTATGTGATTGACTTTGATGATTTGCCTAATCATAAATGCCTAAATGTTATGCATGATGATATAGAATTATGACATAGAAGATTAGTTCACTTAAACTATAAGGTCATGCATAGATTAGTAAAATATAATCTTGCTAGAAGTTTGCCCAAAACCAAATTTGAGAAAAATGCTATTTGTTCTTCATGTCAATTGGGCAAACAACATAGGGCATCTTTTAAATCGAAAAATGAAATCTCTATAAACAAACCTCTATAATTAATACATCTTATTTGTTTGGTCCAATCTGTACCACCAGTCTTGGTGGTAAAAAATATGTGTGATTGTAGATGATTGGTGGTAAGAAATATGTGTGTGTGATTGTAGATAATTTTTCTAGATTTACTTGGATCTTGTTTCTTGCTCATAAGCGAGAAACTTTCGAAATATTTACTATTTTTTGCAAAGAGAGTACAAAATGAACTCAATTTGAAAATATCCAAGATCCGGAGTGATCATGGATGTGAATTTGAAAACTTCAAATTTGGAGAATTCTGTGAAAATAATGTCTATCAATTCTCAACACCAAGAACTCCACAACAAAATAAAATTGTTGAGAGGAAGAATATGACTCTAATTGAGATGGCTAGGATTTTTCTAAGTGAGAGCAAGTTGCCCAAATACTTTTGGGCATAAGTTGTTAATACCTCATGTTATATTCAAAATAGGGTATTGATTAGAACTTTAGAAAAGAAAACCTATTTCAAAATGTTGTATAACCAAATATCAAATATCTCATACTTTAGATTATTTGGTTGTAAGTGCTTTGTTTTGAGAACCTTGGATAAACTAGGAAAATTTGATGAAAAGAGTGATGAAGCACTGTTTCTAGGATACTCAAACTCTAGCAAAGCCTATAAAGTGTATAATAAGAGAACACTAGTAGTTGATGAATCGATACATGTCAATTTCAATGAAAATGACAATGTCATTGATCAACTTGAAAAAGTTAAGATCTGAGATAAGAAAAATAAGGATGACCATGACCTAGATGAGCTAACTCATAAGAAGGAGAATTCTCAACCTGTTGAAACTATAAATGATGAAAGTGCCATTGTGAATGAGGAAAACACACAAGGAATTGAGATAAAGGAAGAATTGCATCCTATTGAGCACAAAGATTGGAGACAAGTATCCTCACACCATTTAGACAATATTATTGGTGACATAAATGAAGGTGTGAGAATAAGAAAATCATTAAGAAACTTTTGTGCTTTTTCTGCCTTTTTGTCTCAAATAGAACTCAAAACTATAGATGATGCTTTAGAAGATCCAAACTGGATAAATTCCATGCATGAGGAGCTGAACAACTTTGAGAGAAATCAAATTTGACATTTGGTCAAGAGACCTAAGGATCATCTCATAGTTGAAACAAAATGGATATTTAGAAATAAATTTAATGAAACTAGAGTTGTTGTGAGAAATAAGGCTGGACTTGTTGCAAAAGGTTATTCTCAAATTGAAGGGATTGACTATGATGAGACTTTTGCACCAGTTGCTCGTTTAAAAGTAATTCGAATTCTTTTAGCATTTGCTTGCTTTAGAAATTTCAAATTATTTCAAATGGATGTGAAGCCAACCTTTCTAAATGGATACTAAATGAGGAAGTTTATGGTGAACACCTCCAGGATTTGAGAACTCAAAACACCCGGATTATGTATTTAAACTATCTAAGGCACTATATGGGTTAAAACAAGCTTCCAAAGCTTGGTATGAAAGATTAAGCTCATTTTTCCTTGAAAATGAGTTTTCAAAAGGAAAGGTAGACACACCGCTGTTCTTGAAGCATCTTGGGAATGATATATTAGTTGTGCACATATACGTAGATGACATTATCTATGGATCCATAAGTTCTCAAATATGTAAAGAATTTGAAACTCTCATGCACAAAGAATTTGAGATGAGTATAGTAGGAGAGTCAACTTACTTTCTAGGCTTCCAAGTAAAACAATTCAAGGATGAAATTTTTCTAAACCAAGGAAAGTACACAAAATAGTTGCTTAATAGATTTGGAATGGATGATTGCAAGCCCAACTCCACTCCCATGAGTATAGTAGGAGAGTTAACTTACTTTCTAGGCTTCCAAGTAAAAAAATTCAAGGATGGCATTTTTTTAAACCAAGGAAAGTACACAAAAGAGTTGCTTAATAGATTTGGAATGAATGATTGCAAGCCCAGCTCCACTCCCATGAGTACTATCACTAAACTTGATAATGATGAAAATGACAATAGTATAAATCAGAAACTATATAGAGGTATGATTGAGAGTTTCCTATACTTAACTGCCTCTAAATTGGACATCATGTTCAGTGTATGTCTATGTGCTAGATTTCAAGCCAATTCTAAGGAATCTCATTTAGTGGCCACCAAAAGAATTCTGAGATATCTTAAGAACACTCCCAACTTAGGATTATGATATGACATAAATTCTTTATTTGACCTCCATGCTTACTTCGATTCAGATTTTGTTGGATGTATAGTAGATAGAATGAGTACTAGTGGCATGTGCTGCTTCTTTGATAGCTCATTGATATCCTGGGCTAGCAAGAAGCAAAGTTCAACTGCTCTTTCCACAACTGAAGCTGAATACATAGCTGTTGAAAGTTGCTGTGCACAATTGTTATGGATGAAACAATAACTTCAAAATTATGGCATAACATGTGAGACTATGCCATTAAAGTGTGATAATACCGGTGCATTAGAGATGACTAAAAATCCTATACAACATTCCAGGACTAAGTATATTGACTTAAGGTATCACTTCATTAGAGAACATGTATCACTCAAAATCATCTTTATAGAACATGTCCCTACTGAGAAACAACTAGCTGATATCTTTACAAAACCTTTGGGAGGAGATATGTTTAATATATTAAAGAGAGAAATTTGGATGTTGGACTTAGGAATCTAAAAAACAACTCAACTTATTGGTGACTTGCCTATGTAAGTATCACTGATAAATGGAGTTGTAAATTAATTGTGTTGCACAACACATACATGATGTTCATTTACTTAACTCATGATCAGCTTATCTTATCCCATCATAGATGTCCACCCTAAATGAAACTATATAGAACCTCGGGTAGTGAATGATAAGTTGTTAAGTATCATGTCAGTCACAAACTTTGGACGACCACTCCTTGTACATCGGGCGTCCGAAACATTGTTGATATCTAGTGATCCCGAGTATCGGGCGACCATTGTAAATCTTTGGGCGACCGGTCTAAGTAATGTCCCAAGGTTCGATCGACCACCCTATAAACTAAAGGCATCATATATTTTAAAAACCTTATGACATTTCGAAGTTCGATCGTCCGTTGTCCATACTTCGGACGATCGAAGTTGAATCATGACTCAAGACCAATTCTAACATAGGGAGTCCACTAATATCATAGGACGATCACTGCAACTATAACATGACATTCCTACTAAGTCGGTCGACCTATAATCTTCTTCGGGCGATCGATATTGTGAACACTATCTATAGTGGGTCACCCTTAACCGTCTTCATCTTTGGAATATTCTCAAAGGACGACTCTTTGTGTTCTTCCGCTCTTTCTACTCTAAGAAAAGTTCAAACTTTCGGTGCCCTCTAATGTTCTGAAAACGATCAAAATCTTTCCAAGCAAGAATTCAAACGTCTAGGTAAACCTAAAACATAATCTTTACGCATCGTTTACCTATATTTTTAGGTATTACTATCTAAAGTTTTAATCAAGCCTAAACCATGTTGTGAATGTTATTCTTTTCTTACAAGATCAAATCCTTTTGAAACTCTTTCACTACTCTAAATTCTTTATATACTTGTCAATTTTTTTCGGCCTTTCTCGTTTCCTTGCGATTATGTAGTTGTGTTTTATCTATCACTTGTCTGAACACCACTCCTCGTTCACTTAGATCATGTCTCCTACTAAGAGTGTGGCAAAAAATAAAGACCCGTAAAAAGGAAACAAAGAGAGGAGTCATCTCCACAACCTCCTATTCCACAACCTCAAAAGAGAGTCGAAGGAGGAGAACCCTCTACCCAACCATTAGAGCCTCTTCTTGATAAAGTCGAGTCATCTAAAACACACGAAACTCCCGAATCACCCAAAAAACCTTTCAGTCACCCACATTTCATTAGTGAGACTGTCTTGAACCATTTTCAAATTCTCTATAATGAACAACGATTGACTGAACCATAACACTGTTTGGGAATGTCTTCAACTTCCTGATCTTAAGAAACCCTTGAACAATGTGATTTGCTCAAATTCCTTGACCTGGATGAGCCAGTCTATTCTCATGTTGTCAAACACTTCTATGCTAACTTAACCTATGATGACACTCATTTAGAAATAAAATTCTATTTGCAAGGTCGACAATTTTTCATAGCCGAATACAAGCTAAATGAGATCCTTGATACTCCTGCCTTTCTACACATAAATCTTGCTCCAATGCATTGGCCTCACACTTCTTACACTCAAAATCAAGCTACACTAGCTGTGAGTGGAGGAAAAGTCGACACTTTTGTCCAAGGATCTTTTCACAAGTACCTCAACCCCAACATGTAAGCCATTCATCATATAATAACACATGTAGTGCTTCCTAGAGCTGGTCATTACAAATGAGTAAATCTCCTTGATTTAGCTGTTCTTGACCATCTTGTTGATCCTGCAGCTCCTAAAATTTTCCTAGGAAATCTTCTCATATACCATCTTATCAAAACCAAAGAAAAAATTCATTCCAAATGGATCCACCTCTATTTTGGTGATCTAATTACCTTTTTAATTTGGAAAATCTATCAAAAATCTAGATTTTCTGATCAAGAAGATGTCCTTCACCCAACTCGCACTGATAAGATATCCTTCTCTAACTTGACTAGAAAAGGACTCACCATGGACACCCCTCAGCCTACTGAGCTCCTTTTTGAGGTTCAGCCATAGGACACTGAAACTCAAGGAAACGATACTACTAGAGTCATACCTGCAACTAGTGTCCCCAAAACAACTCCTCAGGAAATCAGACCACCCTCTGTAGCTGATGCTTCCTCATCCTCCACATGGTCCCCAAGTCGAGAAGAGTGGGCTTCACTGTGCAGCAAAGTGGATACCATGTCAACCCAACTCAGCACTATGTCAACCCAACTGAGTCAAGCCCTCAAATTCTTACAGAACATCAGTGTCCAACATATTGAAATTAATGAGATAAGTAAAGATGTTGCTGTTCACCATAACCAAGCCAGCGGCCATTGGTGCGAAGTGGAAGGGTTCATGAGGGCAGCCGGATATGAGCCTAATGAGACTCCTCTTTCTGATGATTACAAAGGGGAAGAAGGAAATCAGAGGAGTGAACCCCCAGAAGAAGACAACCATAAAAAATAAGTTGGTGATCAAGAGGAGGATCATGAAAGAAATCAGAGGGATAATCAATAAAAGGGAGATGAACAAGAGGAAGCTCATGCTAGAGAAGAAGATGTTGATCTTCAAAGAGCTGGAGTTGGTCAAGAGACTAATCATGGAGAAGAAGAAGAAGAAGAAACTGACCAAGTCATTACTGAAGTAGAAACCGGTCAAGTCACTGTTGAAGCAACAATTGTTAGAGATGATCAAGAAGAAGAAGAATTAACAGTTAAAGTGGAAGAATAATATCAAGAAATATTTGCAAAGCATTGATATCAATAGTCTATTAACAAAAGTAGTAAACAACTTAATGGGAGAGACTGCTACCAAAGAATTGAAAGAAGATTTTCCCACTAAAGAGACAAAAAATGTACCCAAGGAAGCAACTGAGAGTAAGGATCAAAACACTTCTGCTTCAACACCTCCTCTTCCTAAAAATAAGTTTGGAAAAAGCTTCAAGAGGAAGAAGAACAAGGACAAAAATAAATAGATAGATAGGTTCTTATTGTAGACAAAAATTTGTGTATATGTAAACATTCTCAATCTAAATGATCTAAATGTATGATATTCTGTATTTCAGAGATTAAATGAGTATGTTTTTGAATCTGGTATGCAAAGATATTCTCTAAATTGTGACATTTTTTGAAGTGTGATTTTTAGTGATAATTGTTAAAATGAAATGCAAAATGTTCCTAATTTGTATATCTTAGATATGCATATGTAAAGGGGTAAAAATGCTTGAAAATAAGAAATATGTGATTTAGGGGGAGCAATTCTGGTTAGTTGGATTTTCATGTGATTTTTCTGTTGAAACTAACCCTAAGTCAATCCTCAATAATTTGTAATCATAAAAAAGAAAGAGATTATTGAATCTAGGATCTCAAGATTATTTGATGATCACAAATTGATGAGGAAGCTTAGTTTGTACTAATGATCTTTGATTTGATGTGTTGAAGACATGATTTTTATTTTTAGTTAGTAATAGGTCGACTAAAGTCGAGAAACAGACTACGTATGCACAAAGGAGAATGAAAAAAAATCCTAAGTATGGAGCGGTCATCCTAAGGATGTGAAGATGTCGACCAAAGTAAGGAGCAAAGACTGAAGATATGAAGCTAAGTACAAAACGGTGGATCGAGGTTGAATAATGGACGATCAAAGACACAATCAAGCAAGAAAGGTCGTCCGGTGTGTATGAGTGAAAGGAAATGGGTTACTGAAGGTTCAAAGTCTGCATTACAACGGATGAAGGATCAGACGCTCCAAGGTTGAGTGGACATCCCATGATGAAAATGAATGAAGTTGTTTTGAGGTGAAGATAAGAGAGGTTGTCCGAAGATTTCAGAGTAGATAATGGATGACCGAAGTACTCCAGAGGAAGAGAAAGATTGTCCAAAGCAATCAATATGAAAGCAGTGGACGACCGAAAAAGTCTAAAGCAAATTATAAAGGCAAGATTGGTCGTCCAAGATTTTTGTAGTAGAAGAAGTGGACGACCAAAGTTCTTGGAAGGAAATCTGTGAAGTTAGGAAAGGTCGTCCAAAGAGTCTAGTGAAGAACCAATGGACGACTGAAGGACTTTAGTTGAAAAGGAAAGGTCATCCGAAGTATTAAGTATGGAAGAAGTGGGCGACCAAAGAAATGTATAAGAAGAAGTGAAGTCAAGCAAAGATCGTTCAATGTATGTGGGTGAAATAAGTGGATGAACGAAGATGTAGACATAGGAAAATAAAGTTCGTTCGCTGTAGCTGAGCAGTGTCAGAGGACGACCAAAGCATGTTAGAAGAATGTCAGAGAAAAATAAGAGGTCATCCATAGTACTCAGGGAGAAATGATTGGACAACCGTAGAAGCTATAAAGGACGAAGAAAGGATGCCCAAAGTATTCAGCGAAGAATAAGTGGGCGACCGAAATACATCAGTAAAGAAGCAAAAGACGTTCGATAGATTCGAGGAAAAGAAGCAAATGACGTTCGATAGATTCGAGGAAAAGTAACGGATGACCTAAGTAAACTCGAAAAAAACTAACAAGGCAAAAAGGCCGTCCGAAGTATTTGAGAGTAATTAGTGGGCGAGCGATGAAGACTTAGAAGATATCAACAAAAGGCAGGAGCCAAGCAGAGGTCGGCCGAAGTTCCTGAGTGTCAGCAACGGATGACCAAAGAATGATTGAAGAAAAGTGTTCAAGTCAAGATAGGTCGACCAATGAATTTATGCTCAATCAGCGGGTGACCGTGATAAGTGTGATAAATGCATACCTATAGTTAGCTTGAGTCACCTATTTCATAGCATTATCATATGATTCAAGTCATATTTTATATCAATTCCTCGAAGAATTATTATCTACTCAAAATCAAACAATTATTGCAGGATTCCAAAGGTGGAAAAGAAATCAGGAGTTCCAGTGCATTACGGACCGTAGCCACACCTGAAGAACCGTAGCCAACAAGTGGACAACCGTAGTCACGCTCTGCCAGACCATTACGGGACCGTAGCCAACACTTGGGAGGACAGTAGCCGTCAACTAGAGAACCGTAGCCAATGTTCAAGTCGTTATCACTGTATCATAACGGGTCGTTACAAGGTTTCACGGGCTGTTACAGGGCGTATCACGACCGTAGCAGCGCATCTCACGGCCGTAGCGAGCGTCTTCACAGCCGTAGCGCCTCTTGCAGATCGTAGCGCATTCCTCTTCAAGGGCCGTTACACCTCATCACGGGCCGTGATGAACCTTTTCACAGCCGTAGCGCACTTCTCACGGACCGTAGCACAACAATGGAACCGTAGCGCATTCCTCTTCACGGGCCGTTACACCTCATCACGGGCCGTGACACCAGAGTATAAAA
>LTAE01002490.1:4621-43605 GCA_001647135.1 Pontederia paniculata | reverse complement strand
CCCCCCCCCCTCTTGGTGCCATTCAGATCCTATAAATATAATATCATATCATATGATATCATAACTCAACATAGCACATTGAGGCATATAATATAATATAATATAAGAACATGTCATATAACAATCATAAAATTTATCGTATAATATAGAGCCATCGTAATATAATAATGCATTGTGATGTATGTCATATTCATGAAAATGGACTTATGCAAGGACCATCATAATATACTATCGGGTTATCATATGATCCCTTAGGGTATCATATCATCCCGAAGAATATCATATATGTCAGATTATCATATTACCCCTTAGGGCATCGTGTAATCTCGAAGGATATCATATCATATCATCCCTACAAAACAGACATATCAATCCAGCAGAGTTAGTGAAATATATTCCTACAAAACAAATATATCAAACCGATAGAGTTAGCATACCAATGCATGTATGGATGATATATAAATATATGACGATGTTGTATCAATCATATCATATAATATTATATCGTATTATATGACTTATCATATTATCCCTTGAGAATATCATAGTATCCCGAAGGATATTATATCGTATCATATCATATCATATGGCACACAATTACAATAATATAATGGTAAACTTGTTCATGTCATGAATATATAGTTGCATATTTGCAACTCATTTATAAGTACTTACATACATCTATATAACTTTCATATAAAACTAAGTATAGCATTTGTTTTCATAAATTCATTTCAACATATCAATTAGTTATCAAAATATAATATATAACTTTCATAACAATAGCAATCACAAGGTATCACATCCAGTTACTACAAATAACACTTTTTTATATAATTTCTTTCCTATTTATATAAGTATCTTATAAAATAACGTATAACACAATATAGAGAAATATTCATCCCAACATTTGTTATAAAGCAACCATTATATTAAGAAATAATATTTAGACATATAATAACCTAGAACATTACAATAATTAAATATCATAAAAATATATGAACAAAAATGTATAGATCCACCCTATATACCTTATTGTTAGTTGTCTTTATCTTTATTCTTTCTTCACAACCCTTTGCCACTTATGAAATTTTCTTTCGCTCCAGAAAATGTATTATCTTCTGAATTTTTTGTGGCTTTTGCATAGAGGCAGCTCGATGATGTTTTACAATTTTTTATTGCCAAGTGAAGGCGGTTGAGAAAATATCTAAAGCATGAGATGGTAAGCTAGTAGCTTATGACATCTTGTTTAATCATTGGTCAAGACGGTGGCAGGTGGCCCAATCAAATTTTTATATCTAACATGATTAGTTATCCTTAATAAACAACATTTAATACTAATTTAGAGTTTATTTACAATTATGTTTTGTTATTCATAATGTGCCACTTGGTGGAATTTGATTTGTCGTAGGAATGAAATTCTAACAAATTTCCTAGTATTATAATGATACTAAAAATGATAATTCTTCTGAAATTATATTAGAGTTATCACACTCTCAAGTGACACACGATCTCCAATGTGATAAATTAAATTACATCTACTACAATTTTATAGGTGTTGCACTGAACTCCAAAATGATCATTTCTCCCTATATGTAAATACAATGGAGAAAAAAAAATAAGATGAACGAATGGGAAAGAAAGGAAAGTTCGAGGTGAATGATGGGGCAATTAAAAAGAGGCGATGGTGGCATCCGTGTTTGGAGTCTCACCAATATTGCCTAGATGATATGGCGATGGTTGGACAATTAGGACCTTGTCTGATCCCATTTGTTAGTATTGTAGAGGTTTTTAATGGTTTACTTCTAATTGCTCGCTATTCTTCTTATTTGACTTGATCATAAGGCCGGTGGGGAATTAATATATATGAAACTATAAAAAGGATAACCAAGTTTGGTTGGCACACCTGCTTAGCAGGGGTGGTGTCCCAAGGATCACTAGAGCTAATTGCCCCGAATTTGATCCTTGAAGATGTCAATTTGATCAGAAGAATATCGTTCTACTCTTTACCTTGGCGCCGGATTAGTCGGGTGCTTAGTAGCCTTGGACACCGGTGGGGATGTATCTTTGACCCAAAAAAACTATAAAAAAAGGATAGTTTGGATAGTTTTGAATAAAATCTTATCCTTATTCCTCTATTTTATTTTTGTGTGTTCTTGAGTTAATGATCATGGAGAATTGGTGAAGGATTCTTTTGGAATTGTTCGTGTCAATCTCAATAGAACCCATGTTCACCTTCAATGCTTCATCCAACTCTGCCTCTCATGAGTCCACCTTCGTGAAGCCCATTTCCACCTCCCTTATCTCGTCCTCTCAAGAATCGAGCTATATGGAACCCATATCTATGTCCCTGCTAACTTCATCCACCTATTATGTTTTGCCTTTCAAGAAACCAGCTCCATGAAGCACATGTTTATTTTCTTCTTCATCTTCATCCACCTCCACACTCTTGAGGAATATATTGAAGCACATGTGTATGAGCATGCTAGCTTCATCCACCTTTTATGTTTTTCCACTAAAGAAACGAGCTCCATGAAGCACATGTTTATTTCCTCCGCCATCTTCATCCACTTTCGCACACTTGGGGAATATACTATAAAGCCCATGTTGATTTCCTGACATTGTCTGCTTTCGGCTCTAACAAATCAACCATGAAACTAACATCTATGTCATTGACATCGTCCACCTTCACTCTCGATGAATAGACCATGAAGTCCATGTCGACGACAAGAGGATCATCCACCTCTATCATTGATGCATCAACCTCGTCGAAGCCCATAGTGATGTCATTGACATTGTCGACCTTTATCTCTAACAAATCAACCATGAAACTCGTGTCAAAGTCATTGACATAATCCACCTCCACTCTCGATGAATATACAATGAAGCCCATGTTAATGATAATAGGATCATCCACCTCTAATGTTGACGTGTCAACCTCGTTGAAGCTCATGTCTCTACCTTCGCCTGTCAAGAATTAATCTCAGTGAAGCCCATTCTATGACCTCTTTGTCCACCTTTCCTGCCTCCATCTCTCAAGAATCAAGATCCATGTGAAGCACATATATATTTCTCCGTTGTATTCATCCACCTCCTGTACCGTGAAGCCCATGTCAACATCATTGAAATCTTTTGCCTCCGCCTCCAATGATCGACCATGAATTAATCCCATATGTCAACTTTACTAGCATGAAAGCTAGACAACAAGGAGTAGTCCTAGAATGAAGGCAATCAAAGCACCACGAGTCCTAATGATTCTGGCAGCCTCTCTATGACCACCACTCAAGCACCAACCATCCAAGCGAGCCAAAAACACCTCAACCAATCACACCACTAACATTAGCAATCCCAGGGAAGGCAAACCTTTCTTCAAAAAGGTAGTCACTAGAGGTAAAGATCTTGTTAGCGACATCTATCAAGGGTTAAACACAGTGCAAAGGGAGGATGAATACATGCAGCAAATCATGATTTACCATTGATAGCAACAATAAGAAGACCCTCAAGATAATGTTTTCAAATGAATAACTAATCAATTTCTCTTCAAACTACATAAAAGATCTCATTGTCAAGGCGATGGTGAATTGTTTGGAGCCACAACCACATGAGCTTATGATTATGAATGCTTATTTCATCTTGAAACTTTCAATGCAATAACATAGAAATTGGGCACTCATCGAAGATCCGTGGTCTCTCCATGGACGCTTCCTTTGGAGACGAGATTCAAATCGTGTGATGCGTAAAATTCAGTAGTAATAGAAAAGGTCAGCTAGTATACTGATCACACAAGTAATATATGTGATGAGAAATGGATTATCATTCCCGTGAGAAATATTATGGTTAAACTTATTCAAATCTAAGGTGATTGAGAAAAAATCAAGTTGAGTTCAAATTTAGGTTTATTCCAAATAACAGAAAATATAAGAGAAGATAAAGTTGAGAGATGAGTTGAGATAAGATAAGATAGATTGCGTTGGGAAGACTAGAAATTTTGTTTATCACTAATTCAGATTGGACTAAATTACGCTCATATTGTTTTAATGATGGACTATGTTTGCTTAAGTTATGATTCCCTAAATTGGTGCAACACCTATCCTAAATTCATATTTATGGGGAGATTTAAACGAATTCACCCTAATTAAATCCTAATATAAGATGTATGAATATTGTAAAACATGTGTTGTTAGCTACTTAATCAAGTTCAGCTTAACAGACCACACAATCTAAAATCTCAAACGAGTAATCCAGATTGCGACATGAGATGGTGTGATTTAAATTCAAACACCAATTTCTTCATATGCTCAAAACAATGAAATTAATTACACTAAATAATCAATAATAAATTTTATGATAATCACAGAGAAGAAAAGGCATTACTCATGTTCTAAAAAATAATAATTCATAAAGATTCAATCTAAAACAAGGTTCGCAAACTCCCTAATACAAATTACTTCATGACAAAAATACACATGATAAAGTAGAGAAAATAGTTCATCCCAACAAAGAAGAAAAATAAAGAATCTAAACTGTATGAAATATCATAACAACATTATCGAATGCACCACATGATCTTGCAGAGCTTTCGCAGCGTTCAACACTAACACTTCAGCCTCAAGGGAGAAAAATCAAAATTTTCCAAGGAAAAATGAGCTAAAAAATTGATGAGGCCAAGGTTTTATTTATAAAGGAGGTGAAAATTCAAAATTTTTGGAAGTTAACTTCATCTCAAGCTTTTCATTTTTATGATATTTTACTGAAGATTGTCTTATCTTGGGGTTGGATAGGGAATCAAATAGCGGATCCTTTAAAAATGGTTCGAATAAACTTTTCCGAAGTTAGGTTTCACGATCATGACAATGGATCGCACAGTCGTGACCATAACCATCACATAGTGCGTTATGAACTTGATTGCACAGTCGTAACCTTAACTCGTATATCAAATGTCCAATCTTTCACGACCCTAAACTAGATTTCACGATCGTGGTCATAATCTCATTTTCAAATCTTCAAGATCTCACGGCCCATGACTAAATTTCATGATCGTGACTCTTCGAGGTCTTGCTTCGCTCGTGGTCGTGAATTTCTCTCCGTAGCTCGTGAATCAATACTTTCACGGTCGTAAAGAATTGGGTCTTTAGTTGGCTCCTTTCGCTTATAATTGTGATATTGCCCATCACAATCATGATGAATTTCAAAATTTTTCACGAGCTTTCACTCACAAGTGTGATGTTGCCCATCATAGTCATGATGAGCGACTTTTATGTTGAAATTTTGCAGAAATTAAATTTTCATCATTTTGTGTTGTCTCCCTGTGATTTTTTGCTCTAAATCTATTAAAAACACAAAAACTTGGATAGATACTAAACTAATCAAATTAAAATAAAAAATAGATAAAATAATTCATGCCATGAACAAATTAATCAAGAATCAATTCAATATGTCATGCAAAATATGTTGAAAATGACATGCATCAAACTCTCTCGGGCTTCAAATCTTGCTTGTTCTCAAGTAAACATAAAGGAAGACTCAAGACCATTATAATAATCATTGTCTTACATACCAATATTTTTCTCCTATTGTCCTCTTACTTGTGCATCACAAAAGCCTCTCACCTTTACCCGAGCCAAGCTGCATAGAATATCTAAATCTTAAACATATTTAAACAGTCTAAATCTCGACCTCCTGTAAAAAGAAAAATGCAATCTATCAAGTAAAAAGCATTAATGTTGAATATGCAAGTATCAAGTGAGCTTATATTTTTCACATTGATAATATTCTTTTATGCAAGTTCTAGCTTTCGAATAGAGTTTCTCAAGAAAGTCCATGTAACAAGCTTTCGATCGATGAATTCTAGATCAGTTGATCTTAGGTCATCATGATGTAAAAGTCTCCTATGAGTTTACTTGCTCGAACATTTTGAGATTTTGAATGAAGATTCAAGTTGAGGTCGTGAAATTGATATTTAAGTATTTTTTTATATTGCACAAAGTGATCCATATAGCGAACTTTCGATTAATGACTCCCAACCTAGATGACTTTAGGTGTTAAGACACCCATCGAGCTTATTTGTCCGAACTCACCAAGGTTCCAAATAGTATTTAGACATCAACTTAATCCTCGTTTTCAAATCTTGACGCTTTCAATGCATGACTTGTGAGCGTGTGAAAGAGAACAACATTTTTCTCCTCTAATTCTTTTTTTAGAAACAATTTTCAAAACTATATAATATCCATTGTGAGTCAATATTTGGGTTACACAAGGTTTAAATATTTTTAAAATATTATTACTCTCTCTCTCTCTCTCTCTCTCTCTCTCTCTCCTTCTCTCTCTCTCTCTCCCCGGCATTACTTCTTTGATCAGAACCAATAAATCAGCTAAAAATAATGAAAAAAAAACTTGTTCTATCGTTGATCAAAGACTTCTATAAAAAATAAGGAAGAAGGGGAAGGAATCGTCGACCCACAACAAAATAGAGGAGAATTTATTCAATCACATAGTTTGAACTCCTAAAATATGAAACTCTGGTGGCAATCTAAATTCTATTTGATTGTATTGAAAGGCCACTGAATTTGGATTATATATTTGAGATAAGGCAACAATCCACTAGCACTAATGGGAGGTTGGCTAAGCTATATATGTTAAATATGTTTCATAAATGAATAAAACTAGTAAACAAACACCCATCCCCCAAAAAGGTTGTGGTTTTAAAAAAAATTATCATTCCAAAAAATAAATTCCAGAAAAAAATTATAAATATATTCCAAAAATATTGGGGTTTACGCCTCCAAACCTCTGAAAATTGTCCGACCCCTCCAATTGTGTCATTGTGTGACTCCGTGCAAGTGGACTAATGATAGGCTGGATAAATGTGTGACCAAGTGGCTCAATGTCTCCATGTTTTAGAAGGCTTATTTATGACTAAAATTGTTGACATGTTTATAATTGTATAAGCAAGGTTAAGCAATATGTAAAGATATACAAGAAACTTTGCATACTTCATCATATTTTATTTCATGAATTGCCACCACAATATTATAGAGTATTGCTCTCAATTAATCTAATTCATCTCGAATTAACCTCGCATAAACAAAGAGAGACTACTTCCACCTGAATTTCTGTCATATCAGTCCAATACTTATTATTTGACCTAATTGGGTTGTTCTATAGCACATAATCACTCCTTCGGAAAAAGTCATTATGCAATCTTAAAATAGTAGAAGCGTAACAACAGTAAGCAAGAGATTTGGCTTCTTTGGCCTGTCCATCAGATGTATATATAACAATTCATCCAAAAGAAAAAATAAACTGCAAACTACAAAATCAAAATCAATATCGTAAATTAACTTTTCTTTTCTCATTTGATATAAAGAATTTGCCCAAAAAAGGTCAAATTAATTTACTATCTAAAATAAATGACTCCAACTTATAATAAAGTTTATTTTACTTCTCTAATTAATGGAAACACTTGTGATGGCATAATAATACAACAAAATTCGGAGAGCTGCAACTGCAATTTGCTTCAAGATCCTGCTCGATCACTTAAACGAAGGTCCATCTTTATGTTCATCGCAGCGAGTTCAGCAGCCAAGTACTTGAAAACAAAAGGCATCGCCACAGTCGCCATCCCCTTGCTCGTTTTGCAGGAATGGCAGGTGTAGGTCTTTGGAGCTCTCGATGGAGGGAGCCCGTGGATCTCCCGTGACGCCCTCTTTGGGGCTTGAAGGACGGAAGCTGTAAGAACACTTCCACAGTAGGAGCATACATCTGCTATATGATAGTCAGAACACGAATGGAGCCTGTCATGCAGAAGGTAGGCAGCACCATGAGCTAGAAGTGCATCACGTTCCATTTCGCCAAATCGAATACCACCCCCGCGTTTCCTTCCTCCAATGGGCTGCCTGGTTATCTGGTCCACAGTTCCAGTCGATCGCACCTGGATTTAGATTCACAAATAAGAGCAATGAACATAATTAACCCAAGCTTGAATTTCAATGTGAGTCCCTAGCATCAGGGTTAAAGACAGTTGAGAAACCCAAAGAAAGGGCTACATGCTAACCAATAAATGGTTACTCAAGTGCATAAAAGACAGTTGATAAAATTTAAAGTGTGATGATAAGAAGTTAGCAAGGAAGCAACAAATATTCAAGCAATTAAAAAACTTGAATCCACAAAAATAAGAATAAAATGAAAAGTAGAAGTACATAATCAGAAAAATGGAATACAAGCACACCTGAAATTTATCAGAAACCATATGCCGCAGTCGTTGGTAATATACCGGCCCGATAAATATCTCACAAGTTAATTCAGTTCCATAAACTCCACTGTAAAGAACCTCTAATCCATGGTAGTTGAAACCGTGAGAAGCTAATATTGGACCTAATTCATCAACAACAGATTTTGATTTGGATGGTTTGTCCTCATCTTCACTTTTGACACATCTCGAAAATGGGGTAGCATCAACGAATTTTCCTTGCAGACTTCCTGCCTGAAATGGTATAATTTAAGCAAGAATCATACAACTGAGTATGACAAGTGTTTTGATACCACTCCATGAAACATTACAGGAAAAGATAACAATCATGAATATACGATAATCACACTATAACAGCCATGATATAATTTAAATGAATCATCCACAACTTGAAATGATCAAACAGCTAGATCTTTCTAAGAGCCATGCATCAACTTGACAAGATCTAAGAATATGCCAAGAGCAGATATTTCTTTCATAAGATTTATTGGCAATCAAACATTCATAACAAATGCTTTGGTGTTTTCCCCGAGTCAATAATTCCATTGAGAGTACTTTCAAATAGTGCTGATAACATTGAGAAAATTGTTCACCTCAAGATAATATTGAGAAAATTGTGCAATGGTCTTCGAAATACAAACTAGAAATTGAATAGTAAACAACATATTTTCCAGTACAGTAGGAAAACATGAAGAAAGGACATCATCGCCAAATAATAGCAGCAACTGATATTGTACTGTACTTCATCAGACAAAACTCAGTTTTCAAGTGGTTTTTTTTTTTTCATTCCTCCAAGTTGATTTTAGGATTTCCATGCAATTTTAGATTTCCTTTTAGGGCAAAATCGAAAGCCGAACAAGGTTTTTATCATATTGAAGCAACACACACCCGGGTATATCATCAGGTCGACCCAGTTAAAACAACTGGGCCATATCACTTAAAACGAGACAGTTTAACAAATCATTTGATATTAAACAAGTTAACAAGGTCATTTCAAACAGTTTTCAATTCTTTCTTTGTGGCAATTCCAGAAAAGAGTACTCCTTTAAGTATTTCCTACTATATTTGATACTTAGATTTTGCCACTGCTCATGTTTTCAGCAGTTAATGATCAGTGGGGCTTACCAACAAGTTGATTAATATTAAAGTCAATGTCAAAATTTCAATGCTTGTAAAATACTTGTAAAACCAAGAGTGAAAAATGTAACAATACCTTAGCAGCAATAGATTCTAAAAGCATTCCAATTGTCATTCGTGACGGGAAAGCATGAGGGTTGATGATGAGATCTGGTCTCATTCCTGTACTTGCAGAAAATGGCATGTCAATATCAGGCCATAATTGAGAGCAAACACCTTTCTGCCCATGTCGACTGCTAAACTTGTCACCAATAATAGGATTTCTGGTGCGTCGAGTACGAATATTGACCTGTAAAAGGGAAATAGTAAAATCCTGTAAGCCGAATGGTATTCAAGATAAGAAGGAATATAACAAAGCATGATAGAATTCCAATTATATATCCACAACGGACAAGACAATTGAATCCACTGGGGAACAAAGAAAGCAACTAAGATGGGAGAAGGAAAATTAATTATCACATCCAATTCTAACACGAAACTGCAGCATATATAGAGGATGACTGGCTAATCAAATTCCATATATGTGTGAACATCTAGTTTCATTTATCAGCACTTTCAAGAAGATGAAAAAATTGACAACTATTTGCATCTTTCCAGCATATTGTGATAATTTTAGTAAAATAAACATATGTAAATCCATATAAATGTATCAATTGTGGATGCCATAAAATAATACACAATTACCATCCAAAATAATTACTAAAAATGTCTTTATGAAATGTTATATTTTTTAGAGGGATTCATGGATGTCATACTTTATATCTTCTACTGATTGGAAACATCTCAAATAGCAGAAAAGATACATGGGATTTTATATAGACTCATCAGTTAAAGGAACTGAGAGGTCACCTTTTGCATATAGTCTTTTGAACCCGTACCATCAATGGCCACATAGTCAACAATTGCTGGTTCTGAACCTTTTAGCTTAGTAGCATTTGTGGCACTGGTTAGTGTGTTATAAGAACTATAAAATGGCTCATTTGGTTGTATAGTCTGCAGTAAAAGAAAAAAGAAGAAGATGGAATAAGGCATCTCATCATTTAAGCCATTTTAGCAAAATGGAAATAGTCAACCTAGTACTAAATTCCTCGAATGTACCTGCCCGATGTAAGGAAGACCATCTGAATCAATAGACTTCATATTTCTGTCATTACCTCTAGCAAAGATTTCTAAAACTCGATCTTCTTTGCCTTGCTTCTTCGTCAAATCAATGGATTCTGTCTGTACAACAGCACAGGACAATGAAAATTTTTTGAGCATCGTCTGCCAACAGTGTTTATGGCTTAAAGCAGGAGTATGTAGAATATGCCAGGCAATTAATCTTTTGCTTGTGAAAAGATAGTATTATTGAAATTGAGGGTTATTAAACACAACCATTCATAAATGTATATAATCTGAATCTAGGTACTGCTGGCACGCACTATCTACTTCACAGTACAATAAAAATTGTCTTATTTTTTTTAGATGGATACAATTTGTCTTATTGAATAAAGAAGTATTTAAGGTGGTACTGGAATTTGACCTTGCATGGTTGGCATGTTGAACATAAAACATATACAACTGTTATGTACTGTGCCAGTGTTAGTAAATATCAAGTTGAGATGACAGCAGAAAAAGGCAGCCAAAATGATAGCAGGAGTTAAAGGAAAAGGAACATTAGCACAAGAAACAGCAATTGACTGATACAATCACTGTTGCCAAAGACACATAGCCAAATGTTATAATTTGGTTTAGGGAGCTGTACGGCATAAGTCTGGGTGTCTTTGGATAGACATGTCTTCATCACGAGATTTATGGAGATCATTTAAGTGGGGACATGACAACAGGACATGATCATATATGTGTCTAAACAACAGAGCATGCCTCTCCGGTCTTGCAGTCTATATGGGTGCAAAAGAACCGTATTGTTTTTCAAAGTGAAGGATATTACATTTGGAAATGTTGTATACAGTGAAACATATGACGAGGCTTTGGTCGGAGAGTGAGAGTGGAATTTCCTATAATTTACATTATGATGATATCGGAAATGTTGTATACACAATGAGACACATGTCTTTTTTCGAGCAATAAATATGAATGGTTGCATTGCTTGGCAAACATCCTTTACCTTTTCAAAAAAATTCCTGCTTGCATATAAAGGTAAAAGGTATGACAAATGTAATTAGATAATGCCCTCACGTAGCACATGTTGTTCACCATTTTACAATTGATCTCAAATTTACATTATGATGATCCAAAGAATAACACACATTCCACAGGACTGTTGAATCTAGAAACTAAACAACCCACCTCATTTTGTTAACGCTACCAACAGATGATAATATTTTTTTGAAGGGTAAAAGGATGACTACGGAAGGGTAGTCATACGTAACAGATGATAAAATTAGAACAAATGATGTTGAGAAAAGCCTAACCTGGTATATGTGTCCACGACAAAGTCCGCGATCAACAGATGACTTATTCAATATCATGGCATCTTCCATGTCATAACTGAAAGAAACAAAGATAACAGCTTACGTATAAGAAGATTGCCATTAAGCAAGTAAGATGGCAAGATCATATTGACACTTACCCAGTATAAGCAAGAACTGCGACAATTGCATTTGTGCCAGTTGGAAATTCATCCATGCAATACTTTTTGTATGAAGCGGTTCGCACGATTGGTGACTGAGGGGTCTACAAAGGACAACAAAAGATAACAAAGATTAAAACAAAGGAAAAGTTTAGCACTTAAGACTTAGTAGTGTACAATCAAGGAAAATAATATCTCTGTTCTAACGTGCACATAACATTTCACTATCAGAACAACATGAAAAGATAACAGAGAAGGTTGATTAAGAGATGTGACCACTGATTGTTTACTTCTGAAATATTAACAGATTGATCTTAAATTCTACTTAATCTATCCAATGCCTGCATGCCATCATGATCCTCAACAATGCTTCTACTGAATTTTGATTTCACTCTTTCATAAACATAAGGAATCGAAGAATAAAAAATCACAGTTCTAGTTGGTTTCCCTGCTGAAGAAGACAAATTGATAAAACTTTGGTGTTTGTTCTAAGGCTCACACTTTTTGCAGTTTTGATAAACTCCTTTGAGTATAAATCACCACAAAAGCAAATCATCACATTCTTGATCATTTCCATGAAATTGTAATGCTTTTTCAAGAACAGGTTAACTCTTTTAGCAAAGAATCAATAACTTCTTTTGAAAGAGTAAATGAACAACAGGTATCTTTTAAATTAACGGAACTAACCTGAAGATGGTATGCTTTCACATCTGCGCGGAATTGTAAAGCTTGGGAAGAAAATCCCATTGTCTGCTTTGCCATCTAAAGAAATGAAAACATAGATCTTTTTCAGGATAACAACAGATTATATTGATCTTGTACAAAAAGATATAAAAACATCCTGGGATGATATATAACAAAAAAATATTATATATAAAGGAAGAAAACCTGGCACTGGTACATGTTACGAGGACTTTGATTGTGATCAGAATATGGTGTGAGATTGGCAACTACACTAAGTATTGAAGTTGGATGTATTTCTTCATGTGTAGCTGGGAATGATTCCGTTCTTCCACCATCTCCACCATCAGGACAACTTATTTCCATAAAAGCCTAATGGAAAAGCAATAGGAAAATCTTTCTTTAAAAGGAAAGTGTTATTTTTTTACATGCTAACACAGTCTGCTGATTTACCTTCAGCAACGTGAACAAGAAATAAGAAAGGAAAAGATAAGTTTTTTTTTCTTAAGGAGCATATCACCTGTTCAAAAGGCCCAATAAGCTCAATATTGTTACTTCCACCACCTGTATCTGTAAGAGTTCTAACTGGTCTGACAAATCTAGATGGAGAAGTGAACATGTAGAGGGCAGGATATGCACCGCCTAGGCTTAAAGGAACATAGCCAACTTCCAAGTCACCAGGTACCTAAAAAAATTATATTAAGATAAATGGTCCGTAGAATAGGGAAAACATCTAAGCAGAAAAAAAAACAAACAAACAAACATAAATTCAAAAGGTCTGACCCCAGGAAATCCTGAAATCTTTAGCATTCGAATATGTTGAACTGCTTGCTCTATTTTACTAGCGGCAATAGATCCTACAACACATCCATCTAACAGAACATGTAGAACTTCCGGAGGACCTGCACGCTCAAGCTTTGGAACCGATGGCGTCATCCCAGTCCCGACCAAAACAGACAATATAGACATTCTTATCTTAAAGAAATCTTTAATATTTCCTTCTGGGTCATAAAAAGATGAAACGCCTGAAATGATAATTACAATTTTGTCAGATGCTTAACTGTAGAAAATTCAAAACATACAAGATAATTTGCAGCAGAACTTTTTACACAATGTCACTGTTCATCTAAATTACAAGCTACAACCCTCTGTAAGATATGCAGACAATTAGACATGCAGAATTTTTTTAATAATGTAATAGGAAATGCAGAACTCGTATGTTAAGTGAATTGACTTTTAACAGTCACAAAATCCTCAAGACAAAAAAAACGACTGAAGGATATCTGAACGATATTTCATTTATTCAGCAGATCGAAGAAGGAAACAGAATATACAGCCACAGATATACAAAAAACAACATTTGCAGAAAGAGAAGCACCATAAAAATATAAGTTCGGACTCAAACATGTGAAACTAGAAAATATAGTCATCCAATATAATTATGGGTTATCAAATATCAACAATATTATGTAGTTATAAATCAAGTAAAGTTCTAAGCAACTATCACCCACCACCAATGACTTTCATAACTCATGCATCAAAGGCAGGTTTTTCCATGATACGACAGTCAACAATCAAATATTTTTTCATAAATATATCCTTCTTTTTTAGGAGATAAATATACAATTCTAACTTACGACATGCAGAAGTCATATGATTCAGCAAACCGCAAGGCTCCCCATCAGGTGTATTAACTGGGCAAAGGAAGCCCCATGACCTGTCAAGTAAATATTGTGTAAGCGTGCAACAAATATTTATAAAAAAAAAGATGATGTGTCAACAATCAAAGGTGTGCACGCTAATTGCTGAAATGGAAAAGCAAGAAACATACTCAGGAAGCAATTTTCGCACGCTTGTTGTTCGCATTTTTGCAAAAGAAGCGCCTCTATGAACAGATCGAAAATGAGAGAGGAAACGAAAGAAATTGAGTCTCTCTGCTTGTATTGTCATTCCTTCTTTCTACAATCATTGTTAACAAGTTGTCAGTGATTGCAAAGTACAAAACCCAATCAAGTAAATAATAGAAGAAAGCAAAACTCATAGGATCATTGCTTGTAAAGTTGAAATAACTTTAAATTGTTCATTCCATATAGAGAAGAATAATAATATATGTATAACTTCTTCAAAAAAAAGATAAAAGATATGTAACTACATGCTGTGGCAGAAATTGAACAGAAAAAGATAAAAGATATGTAACTACATGTAACAACCATTCCATCAAAAAATTTAGATGGTTGCAAAGCTATGCAACCATCTTTTTCATTCTCAAAAAAACAAAGAGCCACAGGTTAACCAGGGATTAGTACATGCAAGATTTTTTTCCCAAACGTCAAGAGTTTTAAACATCATGTGTTCCAAAAATTCAAGGAACCTAGATAAACTAATGGGATATACTAAGGACCCACAACTAAAAACCACATACGGGCAGAAGGTCCAAAACTAGGCTATAGTTTACAAGCTGAAGGCCAACAATGCCCAGCTGTTGTACATCAGGTACATATCTTGTTAGTTTGTGGAGGAAAGCTTGATCCTGCAAAAAGCGCTACCTTTTTTTTCCTTTTTAAGAAATGAGAACTCTCTCCCCCCCACCCCCACCCATCTCCCACCTTCTTCTTACAAAAGGAAACTAAAAAAACTAATGAGCTATCATAAAGACCACAAGGACCATAATGCCTAGTTGTTCTACATCAGGTACATACTAGGTTTGTTGAGTAGAAAAAAAAAAACGCTCCTCCAAAAGCTGCTAGCTTTTTGTCCTTTTGAGAGAAAGTGAATCCCCCACTTTACTCTTACTCCTCTCCTCCCTCCTTTTCCCTTGTTACACTATGTATTGCCACTTAACTTTTGTGTTTTCAGTTGCATTATCAGTTCAACTTCAATGAATTTTGCAGATGCATAATTAACACAGCAGTGTGGCAGAATAAAGTCTTACATTACTGAGCCAAAAAAACAGATAAAAACAAGGTCCAAGTTGACTACAATTTTAGATTCGCAGTTGGGGGCTTGGCACTAACAATTATATTTGGCTCGATCTGATCAAATACTAGTCAAACAACAGATCTGAAGTATATTTGAAAGCATTGCTTTATCTATTGATGCAAGTTTTGTTTTGGAAATGGTGCAAGCTAGTTTAATACTACTAGACAAGATAAATCTGCTTAACTTCTCAACACAAAATAAATAGAAATTGGATCCTAAATTGGTGTAATTAACCTTTGTTCATCACAGTTGGTCGAAGTCTAACATAACCCTAGTTAGTCAGTTTGAGACATGGCCAAGATTTGTTTTCTTTAGGTGCAAAAGTGTCTAAAACTTCCCAGCATAGATGACGCATAAATGAGTAGTCTTTTAATGCATGTACAGATTGTCCATATATGTTCATAATATATCTTCCATAAAACATACAGCCCTAATACTGGAGGACATGAAACATGTATGATAGTTTACTTCTACCAACATCTAACCTCACAAAGAAATCTACACATACACGTCAGATTATATCTTGCACCCGCATTATTTTCACAATGTAAAAGAATAAGCATTGTTTCATTCTTTCTGACATCCAACCATTCCAAAAGGGCATAATTGAAATATCATGATAAGAGACAGAAGAAAAACACCTGAGGTAAATCTAAGCCTGATGATGTAGACAGTCTTCCGATCCTCAACATGCTCTCAACGGCACGGCCAATGGAAGATGAATTGCGAGTAAAGAACTTCTTAACCTCTGCCACTGGTGCATGCACAGAGATATTTTAAATTTACTTGAGCAAGAGAGGTCTCAATGTGCTGAAATAATGCCTAATTGATAAAAAGAGGCATACAGTTCTTAATATCAAGACTTTTCTTCTTCTTGAGCTCATCAAGAACCTGGCGACTTGATCTGAACAGCCAATCTTGAACTTTCTCCTAAAAGTTTGGAAACATAATACCAGTTCAGCATGTTGGATGGTCATGGATAATTACAACAGATTGCTTGGCAAGGATAATTGAAAAGATGGAGTTCAAAAATATCAAACAGAAACAGACACATTTTACAATTTTAAATTGTGCATCCATTGATAACTTTGTATTGACATTCTGTCTTTCTTGAGCACACCTAGTCAACTAAATAACTAATCAAATTAATATCTAACCAAGTTTGTTTTTAGCTGCATATGATTCCAAATAAAAAAGTCATTAAATAGAAAACATTTGTATATAAAAAACCTGAGCTTCCCAAAACAAAGAGAAACTGAAAATTGCATCAATAGCAATAATATTTCTTCAATAGCAGTGATGTTCATTGACTTCTACTATCTCCAAAAGATTCGTATAGATATTCTCCCTGTGACAAGGCTCAAAGCATAGTGAATTGAAAACTTAGACAAGAGAAGTACAGGAGATTTATTTTTTAGAGTAGAAATACAGGAGAATAAAAAACATGATGATGAACCATCTTTTGGTAGGGCAATAGGGATTTTGATTTCCATCCATGAGAAGTACCTAATAACTTTATATTCGGAAGTTATCCTGCCCTAATTTTTCAAATTTCTAACTTAAAATAAGTCTTAGCCTCCCCCTTGTAATAACGAGCTTGTTTGACCATAAGTTAAAAAGCTTTTCTAAATGAGTGAAAAGCCAATCTATTAGGAAAATAATACATTAATTCTTTAGTAAACAAGGAGATACTTTTCTAGATAAAGCCTTAATTCCAAGGCTTTTCAATGATCAAGACCCTTTATCAAAGGGGTGGAGCTAACGAGAGGACAGACACCCTATGAAGATACTACCCACTCCCAACTTAAGAGTGAAAGAAACTGAAGTCAGGCTTGGCTCCAACAGATGGGGTCCAGAAAGAAATTCAAGCTAAGTAGATGAATTGGTTAGAAGCTCACTTCAACTCAGAAGGGAAAAAGAAAGTAAGTCCAACAGATGGGGTCCAGAAAGAAATTCAAGCTAAGTAGATGAATTGGTTAGAGGCTCACTTGAACTTAGAAGGGAAAAAGAAAGTAAGCCAAGGAAACACATTCAAGTCAGTTTCCTTCGCTTGCTTACTTCTAGAGGAAGACTGCTTTGACAATCACAAGTGATTCATAATACTGTTGATCTTTTTTATGGAATACCCTTGATTATTTTGCACAGCCATCAAAGTTCAATGGAATGAGAGAATTTGGATGAAAAATTCAGAGACAATAGGTATGATACTCGAAACAAATTTCTAGAGTTAAAAGGATGACTAACAAGGTGATAGTCAAACATTTGCACCAAGCAATTAGTAACAGAAAACAAAGACCCAACAGTCATTCAATCACAGGTGCATATTTATTTTGAAAAGGCTTATCTTCAATAGTATTGTAAACGTGGACATTGTGCATCTTATCTAAAAGAGACCCCTAACATCATTTTGGCTGAAACATCATACCTTAACGTAAAGCGACATCAAGTGCCCAGGAAGAAGAACCTCTTGATTTTGCAGCGCATCGGGATTATCTGGGGCAGCTGTTTGATCAACAAGAGCATAGAGTTTCTGCAGCATAAATCTGGAAGCAAAAGATGGTAAGAAAAAATAAAAAAAAAGATATATAAAAAGGAGATAATAGACGAGAATAATAGAACAAATCTGACATTAACAAGTTGAACTTGTCGTGGTTGCTAGCAAGGTGCACAAAAATAAAATCTTTTATAACAGCTTCTGCAACCTAACAACAGAGTAATACATGATCTTAAATCAAGAAAAAGTAGCAAGAAAAGGACAAAATAAAAACAAATTGAGCAACTTACAGTTGTGTGATTCTCTGTTTCAAATCCGCTCATAACAGGCTGGAAATACTCACCTAGTAAAGTATTTTGAAATATATGAGTTATTTAGAAGCACAAATATTCAAAATTACAATGAAAAGTAAAGTACCAATATGATTTAAACAATCATGATGGGTGAAAAGAGACAAATCTCTGATTTCGTCAAGAATAATTTGAGTCCTTTCACCAATAAGTTGAGTACCAACTGCGCCTTTTTCCCTTTCATATCCATCATTATAATAACATGTCAAGCTTACAAAGATCTCACGGTCATTAGTGTCCTTAAGAGCCTGCCAAGAGCAGTCATTTCATCAATCCAAAGCTCGTCCAAGAAAAGAAACCATGCATACAGTAAATTAAGAATCATAAGTCGCAGATCCATTTTAATTCACTGTTGTCATAAGGGGATGAAGTACCGCAAAAGCTAGGTTGCATTATACCAACCATGAATTGTATTATTGGATAGTATGACACAAGCGGTAGTGAAAAGAAGAAAAAATAGGCACTTATTGAATGGGGAATCCACAATAAGCAAATGGCTTTCATTATCAAACTGCATCACTGTAGTACAAAAAACTCGCCCAAAATGTTGAAATGGTCATGCCCAAA
Organism: Pontederia paniculata; assembly: GCA_001647135.1. Lineage (NCBI taxonomy): Eukaryota > Viridiplantae > Streptophyta > Magnoliopsida > Commelinales > Pontederiaceae > Pontederia > Pontederia paniculata. Next base: position 24,577 of record LTAE01002490.1, on the reverse strand, counting down.
AATTTATTTATTCAAATGCCTGTTTGGAGTTACAAAGTAATCTGTGCCATGTAAAACAAAACAAAATTCATGACAAAGTACACAAATTACAACTATAGTAAATAGCATCAATATCTCTGTATGAATATGATAATTGATAAAGATCACACCGTACAGTAATAAAATAAATACACCATCATGGAAGACAAAGAAGTTAAGCTTTAAAATCCAAAAGCACAACAAGCACCTTTAAAACGATCCCAACAGGCAGCAAGAACTCCCTCCCTCTTGTCCTACACATGCATATAATAAAAAATCTAAATCTAAAGGTTCAAAATATTTAAACAATGGTACAGTAAATTAGCTCATAATTGATTACCAGAAACCAAGTCTTGCACTTCCATTTTGAAGGTAATATAGTTTGAGTGTCACAGATGATTGATCTTCTCGGACGCACCTACGAAAATATTGAATAAGCAGAAATATAAGGAAAAGCCATAGAACACATGATCAGTTGAATTTCAGAAGTCCCTTAACATCATTACTGTTTCAGATACATATGCATTGCTCAAAGGAAATGAGAACTGAAGAAACTCTACTGAGTTTCTATAAAAAGCACTTCTGCTGAACTGGCAATTATGACGTAAGATTCATGACGACATATCCAATCATTTGAGAAAGTATGGTTGAAGATCTTAAAGCTAAAAATGACCAACAAGCTGTCAAAAGAATTGCAGCATTTGTCCTAAATGGAAAACAGGAGAAGTTTCCAAATTGAGAAAGGGAAACAAAGATTATCATACACGTAGTGGCTTTAATGGATTCAAGATATCGTGTCTGCCTTCTTGAGCACATCTCTTTTTTTTTCGAGGAAGACGAGAAACAAAGATCGTGCATGAAAGAATTCGCATATTCACTAGACAACAGACTGCACATAATAAATCAAAAATAACATTTGGGAAGTTCAATAACCATTTTGGTTTTCTTCCAGATATAATGGTATTCTTTTAAATTAGTCATACATGTGTCCCAATGTTATACTTTGCCCTCTCAAGAAATAGATACTGCACTTTGCAACAATTTTCAAAAACAATGTTCCCAAATTTGGTTTGATAAGATATGATGCCAAGTTGCACATATAGTGCTATAGAAAAACCGTTTGTGTATATGATTAGCCAATGGTGCTCACTTAATATGTTTAATAAATCATCTAAACAAGCTTTTGTAAAGTTCCCCGTCAAAAAAAAAAAGAAAAAAGCTTTGTCAAGTTCCACTAGAACTAGAGGAAACAAAACAAATCAAGGGATAAACAAAACAAATAAGTTGGATAAATGGCAGAATACAAATTGCAACTACATGTTCAAGAACAATTAGTAAAAGCTGTCTACTTAAGCATGCTGCCGAGGAAAAACATGACAAGTGAAAAGAATTACCTCATCACAACTGCTTTATCACTATATCCAGGTCCACGAGAACGGAATGATTTACGGATCATGCCCATCGGCTGAAGCAGTATATTTTCAAAATGCATGAACAGGTGCAGGAAAGGTAAATGTGTATAAAGCAACCATAAGATTAATAGGAATAACTGTGAAGAGAAAGGTTGTCGTTATTCAAGAGTAAACAAGAATAAATCTCACATAGTTTCTTTTCTGTATTAGCAACAGCCGACAAAGTCTCTCCAACCCGCTACAAATGAAATACCTATAAGGAACATTATGAATACAAAACTTAAATATTAGAAGTAAAGGATTAAGCATTTCACGTCTATGAATATATTTTACAAATAGAAGACAACGGAACGCCCCAGTTTAATAATTAACAAACAATTCCAAAATATAAGAAATTTGAACCTGCACCTGTGTGACTAGTAAGCAAAAGTTCAGGTAAAACCTGTCAAGCCATAAGAATGCTACATGCAATGTAGGCAATACACTAAGGCCAAGAGGCAGCACGAGAATTAAGTTGTTTTTTTTAATTAAATTTGTTACAGAACTAACAAAATAAAACTGACAGGAGAATTTTTTCAAGAGAACATTACATCGAATAGTACAAGCTTTGAGTTCTATAAATTTAAACATACATTCTCCAAGAAAAATATATACGAGAAAGATATATCAAAATCTTCACTATCCATTATCAGAGCATAATAATTATATTTAGAGGGTAAAGGATGAGAGCCTTGTGCACAGAGTACAATAGTTAAAAAGACATCTAAGATTTTTTTTTTGTCAAGGGACATGGACATAGGGCATTTTAACACTTCATATAATAGAAGTTTTAAAACTACACGAGTTACAGAGATTTGAAGGCTCCTCCAATAACTTCCAAAAATAATTTTAGGGTCATTTTCCTCTACTTTATTCATGATGGTGTCCAAGTCTAAATTTCGTCAGAACGTTACAAGGCTTTAAGAAAAGAATTATAACTCACTAAACCCATTTCTTGTGAGAAAAAAGGAATAGAATTTTCAACAAAATAGGCCATAAATTACCTCCCCAAATTCATGCACTCTGATATCAGCAAAAAATAAAGTTTAATTGAACAGAGGATTTATCCTTTTTTTAAGAGGAATAGATGCCTTATCTTAAGGTCCAAACATATGTCATCTGTCATAAACTCACAAAATAACAACTCAAGCCACCAGATATTAAATTGGGAGTTCCTTTCAAGAAAATTAAATTGGGAATTTTGCTTGCCGAAAGGCCTTCCTATCATTCATCATCAGATGAAGTGTGTCTGCATTCTTTTCTTGGGAAGGGTATTTGTATTATTTAACTATAAACTTGCATTGAGCACAAAAAATGTTAATCCGAGAAAATTAAATTTCCCATAACCTAAAATTGAAAAACTGACTTATCAATCAATATTTTCCATAAATACAAATAAGTTTCTTTTAGAGGGGAAAAATCGCCCAAATAATTCAGTATGATGGAATTAAGATCATGTTTCTTTGAGGAGACCATATCATTAATGTATTTTTTTAATCAACATTAATGTATCTTTTAAGGGTAAAAGAATAACTAAGATAGGCTAATTACTCTCAAAATGAACTAAGATAGACTAGTCATACCATGAAATTAATGTTTGGTTTAATCCATCAAGCATTCTAGTTTATGTTCGTCGTGTTTTCTATTTTAAGGACTGGTTATTCAGAAACTTGAAGATGTCTTGCAAGCCAATATACGAGAAAGTGATTTCCTAGTTTGACGATCCAGAAACACATATCTTTGTTTGAAATGATGAAACACAGATTTTCATGTCATATTAAAAAGAAGAAAAAACAAAACTAATAAGTCTAAGAAAAATAACGGAAGATAAATAACTGATCTTATAAAAAAAAAAGATAAATAACTGATGATCAAGAGGTATACTCACCCACCCATTTCACATGCCTCCTCCTTATGAAAGGTAAGCTTTTGAGGGTCAGCACCTCTTAGATGGCACAGCTTTGACTACACGAAATAAAAGAAAAACATCAATATATTATAGCTTGAAACAAATAAAAAACTCTTTGACATACTACTGAACTTGAGTGAAATTCTTTTATTGAGAGGGGAACTTTGGTGAAATTAAGAGGATCAACAAAGCCATAGGAAAATTGCAGTGCTTTGTAGAGATTGTCACATGATCTTTGATGTTATATCTTTGTTTGATCATATATTACTTAAAACAGTAATCAAATCTAGCTGAAGTTATTTATTCCAGTGAAACTACAGCAATTCTTTCTTTTCAAAAAAATAACTAAGATATTTCAGTTTAAGATATTCCAGTTAAACCCGAGTTAACAAATTATCGTCTTAGTCGTGGTTTCTATTTCCTTTCAGAGCCATGATTTTACCTCTTAAAACAATATTAAGCAAAAGATAGAAGACAGTGGCATGAGACTCAATAATCAAGGACTTCACAATAACTCCTATAAAAACTACAAAAAATAGCAATAGTCATACCATCAGCATTATAGGAAGATGGCCAAAATTGAAAGTTTCTCGCACAACAACACCGTCGTCGTACTGGAAACAGATTGTTGCCCTGAATTCGCCCTTATAGGTGCTCCTTCCAATCCTACACTGTTCCCCAAACAGGTGTCACTCTAGAACGCCCAGTAAAAAAAGAACTAAAAAACCAATTGTGAACACAGATCTACACCAACCTCATGAGGAAACAGGGGCTCAGTCAATCGACCGTCCCTCATAGGACGTGTCAGCTGCGGCTTCTCCATAGACAGTAATCGAATTATCCGTCAAAGAACACAACTTTACAAGACAAATTACTAAGAACAGAACAAACAAATTACTATAGAACAAAATAATTGAATAAAGGATATCTCTAAGTATCATCTTCGTAGAAGGATCGCACATGGCGACGGGTCTGATGGAGACGAGGGCCTTTTCCAGCCCCTCATCGAGGAAGTAGTCGAAGGAATCGATGTGGGGGCGAAAGAGCTCTCGGAGCGCCGCGAGATCGTCAGACTTCGATGCCATGTAAGGTGATGAAGCTGATATCGTTCAGCCTTTAGTTCAAGGGCGGAAGGTTCCTTCCCTTTGGCCGAGGTGGTAGTGGAAGAGCGCAACAAGACGGAGGCGGTTGATGGGTAGTGGTGGACAGCTGCAAGATCGGCGGCGGCGCTTCTTCCCAAGGGAATGGACGGAGGTGGCCGGGGTGGTGGTGGACCGCCGGGAGGGAGGCCTGCAGCTCCGTAGGTGGTCGACAGAGCGGTGGTGGAGCGCCGCGAGATCGCCGGACGGACGGAGAGGGTGGTGGTGGTGAAGGATTCGTCGTCAGCGTTCTAAAACCCTAAATACGCGCGGCGAAGGGTTTATATGAGATCGGGGTCGTTAGGGATTTTTTTCGTATTTTCAAGTCCTTATCAAATTTTAAAAATAAGAAGTTAAACGGTAAATAGACATAACTAAATAATATAGTTGGTTAGTTCTAAACTATTAGATAAAATTATAAACGTTATTATTTCCAAAAAAATAACTACAAATAAAAACTAATTTCACTATAACTTGAAAGTCTTTTGTTTGTTAAATTTGAAATACACTTCAATAACAAAATGTTAAGAATATAAATTCTAACTAAAAATTATTAGATGAAATTATATAATCATTATTTATTATTTTCTGGTGATCTATTTTCATCAAAAAAAAGGAAAGAATAATTAGCTCTAATTATGAGGGCATAAGAAAAAAACAAAAATCTAAAAAATTAATTTGATTCGATGTAAAAAATTTATTTTTTTTTACATTCACAATAGAATTGAACAACTTTTAATTTTAAAAAATATATTCGAGAAACTCAACATAATCGAAATTATATAAAATATATAAATTATTATGTTTTCAACACTTGTGATATATATATATATATATATATATATANATATATATATATATATATATATATATATATATATATATATATTTCTCAATTCACATAGTGCATATTCATAGGCTAGTCATCACTCATCAATATTAATATTCAGTATTATAGTGATATATAATGAGAAGTTATATTTTCATAGCATTTTTGCAATTAGGTAAAGGGTTATCTCCTTTTTCTTTATCATTCTTATTTTTTTCTTGGTTTTCTTTTCTATTCAAAAAACTTTAATAAGTTATAAAGGTCATAAATACATGCAGTGGCCATTAAATTTACATGTTAACACGGTAATTTTGAAAATGTTATCATTTATTTGCTTATTTAGAACCAACATTATCTCTTAAAAATTAAAATTTGCCAAAAAATATTTAATTAAAGCAAAATCAATCATATATTATATAAAATCATATTTAGGAATTGACCTCTTGATATAAACCAAACTCATCTAATCACTTAAGCTACTATATAATTGTGTTACTTTCTTAACATTTTATTTATATATTGACTTCAACTACTAGTATATATGTATATATATACTTAATACATCGAAAAGTTGGAGGGGGTGGAGTGGCCCCCTCACGGTCTATGTGGGTCCGCCCCTGTCCCAAAGGTCGTCGCCTCCATTGAAACGTTATGAAAGCTCGCATATCAGGCATTTATTTGACAAGTTAGTCGTTGTAATTAATGTCACATCATCAATTCCATCGATAATTAGAGTTGTAGTTTTCCATGCCTTAATACCCCCGCCAGCTTTGCCAACTAGTGAGCTCTCCTAGCTCGTATGTGCAACAAGCAAGCATTTGTCCCACGTGCATACGCTATTCAGCTAACGCTTCATTAGTAGTTCATCGGTTACTATCTAATATCTTCCACTTGACCGTTGAAGTCACTAATTATTAAGACTTTCATTGTCCATCAAGAACTTAGTTGGACATTATCCTAAAGTTCATTTTATGTGAATCTAATATATACTCAATTATTGCGGAGTCACATTAAACCAACCTCTTATTCCCATTACAAAAGAAATTAACTAGCATATGACAAGTAGTCACTTAGGTTATTCTTACTTCTTTCTTTTCTACTATATTTCAAAAATAGTGGTATTATATATCAACATTTTCTCTTTTAACTATTGGTTCCATTGTGTATCATGTTTATTGTAGTTTGATTATCACAATACATTGATCCATGACTAGACAAAGACCTAGTTATAGAAGATAACTCTTGAATCAAACTCCATTAGTAAAAGTTATACTGCAGATAACGTACTCAGCCTTTATATATGTCTACCACACATCATTATCTCTTGCTATCTCAAAAATGATTCTACCACCTAATAAAAATAAACAACATATGTGAATTTTCAATTAGTATCACTTCCAAAACCTACATTTAAATTCTTATAGCATACAAAAACTACTTTGTATGTCGATTTAATTGTACCTCTCAAATATCGTATAATTCTCTAAATGACCTCCCAAAGGTCTTCCTAATCTTATTTCGGAATTTGCTAATTGGGCTTACTACATAAGCCAAATCAAATTGTGTACACAATATCACATACATCATATTTCTAACACTTGTATGCATTAGGCTTTTATCAAGTCATTTACTAATAACAAGTGCTTGGAATGTATTATTACATTCAAAACTTTTTAATATATTATTCTAATATCTTGTTGGCTTTAACTCAATAACCTTGAATTTCTTTTTGCGAATAATTTGATTTTTTATATTATAAGATGTTTCTTATTTCCCTCATTGCATATTATATGCATAACCTTGAACAATATCACATCGTTTTCGATTAGCAAACTACATATAGTGACAATTTTATAATCTGCTTTCGCACTTCATGATATCCACACAATAGTCCAATTTGTTTACCATGAAAGCAAATTGAATGGCCGTCACATACAACTTTATATGTCACTTTTATACATTTTATTCTCTTGACATTTCACATGTAAATCTTCAGGTTGTGACACACACACACACACACACACAAATAAATAAATAAATATATATATATATATATATATATATATATATATATATATATATGTATATGTATGAATAACCCTTGACAATCAATCTAATTTTGTTCAATCAAGAGTGTCATTAATCTAATGTTTTCTCTTGAATTTCCTTTAGCTCTATGGACTTTGTATACATTCTCACAAGTTGTATATGTGCATGCCCTAATTTAATCAATTTGTGTCTATTCTATCTTTCACGGCGATTGACTATGATTCTAGCTCATTAGAAATCATTATTTTTTTCTATAAATAATAGGATTTGTATAATCCTCTATATTACCATCTACGAAGTAATATGAAACCTCACACTCGTACAACATGAAATTATCCAAATGCACGAGTTTCATTTGAGGTCGTTTGTTGCCGGTTATACTCGTGAAAATGATGGGTTCCTCCACTTCTTCCAAAGGTATATAATTTTTGTACAGTCTCAACTTTCATTGTTGGATAATACAATGTATCACTTTAGTTAACTATACTATCTCCTAGAATCAATAGAGGATCGTCATCATCTTAAACATGTTCATTTTCATTCACTAAAAAGGTAACATCTCGATTTTCTATGAGATTTTTATCAGAGTGGAAGAATTTATACTCTTTGAATTTTTCTACTCTATGTCTAATAAACTTACATGTTTGCGTCCTAAACCTTATATTGTCCCTAAGTTGAATAGGAATCAGCACATGTGTTTTACATCCTCAATTTGGAGATGATCCAATTCAAATTTCTTATCATTTCACAACTTGTATGTCATTAGTTCTACGAACTTGGTGAAAATTTTGTTATATATGTTACTCACGGCCATCAGTGCTTCACCATAAAATTTTGTAGGCAGACTTAAGTGAGACAATATACATCTTATTACATTCATTAAAAGTAGTTACTCTTTACTTGCACCACATGATTTTAGTTGTGGTGTATAGACAATAGTAATATTCATTACATATGTTTTGTAAATACAACAATCCTAATTCTCAAGAGATATACTTTCCTCTAGTGTTGTCCTTTAATTGGCCAATAACATCTCCACATACATCATATTTCTTGAAACAAAAATTTGACTTTTCTTTCTAAGAAATATACATATAATAATCATGAATAATAATCAATGTAGTATCCTTACTTTTGTATGTTACAACTCTCTATGGTATACAAATATCAAAATGAACAACATTTAACAATTTTCTCGATCTTATTCTTATCGAAAAGAGTGTTCTAATCATTTTGTTGATCAATCAATGATCACATGGCACCATTATTACTCCTAACATATTAGGTACCAAGTTCATTTTAATTATTTATTTTATTTTAGAGTTTTCTTAATATCACAATCTTTTTCGTAAGAGACTAAAGACTATTATACTCATTCATTATTTATACTATTGAAGAACAAAATATGTTATAATCATGAACAAGCTTTACATAAGAAAAGACCCCTTTTGTTCTTTCTATGGATACTCAATCAATATAAAGCATAACCTTATAACTCCTTTGTAGAGAAAATTGCGATAAATATCAGATTCCAACATATTCTAAACGCATGCCTCATATCTTAGAGTGCCATAAAACCATCTCCTAAATGAGACATGCTTTTGTCAATGCTTTCAACACTTAAGTCCTATATAGATCCTTCGTTCTACTTTATGACATTCCTTCAAGTTTAACAGTCATCATTGTATTCTTTTACTTGACAAATGTAGTTACTTTGGCTTGTTTGGAGTTTTGCTTCTCCAACATTATATCCTAGATCGAATCTCTTAGCATGAAATAATTTGTCTCATATTGACCATCGTTTTTGCAAATATAGCATGCTTTGTTATGCCTATTTAATTGTTACTTTGATATATAAAGATATGCCTAATAATATATCTCATAATTTTTTTCTTCAGCCTCTTCATTTTTGACGACTTTAGTCCAATTATTAGCCAAATCTAGCTATTTGTCACTAACTTAATTATTCCATTAAGTCACAAGATAGTGACATCATGTTTAGTACCATTGTAGTGCTATTTATTCAACATCCTATTCATGTGATTTATCTCGTTCAAACTCTCCTTTGATACTAATTGACTTCTATCTTAAAACCGTACATTGACTTTATGTCATTCCATAGATCATGTGTCGTCTTATTAGTCCTCGAAAACCTTGATGAGATCTTGAGTTATCACGTAAGACCTCCTGTTATTTTGCTCCCATAGTTCAAACATTTTCATGTATGTCATCTAATTAGCAGTTCATATTAAAACTTCATAGCATGGAAACATGATGTTGTCTAAATTGAACAATTGAGTCAATTCGGTGGATGCTTAGAAAATTGTTGATACTATCGATTTTGTATTTTGGAGCGCAGGTGATCACTAGCACCAAAGGCGGATTGTGGAGCACAAGAGTTGTTGACGATGATTATGGAGTTCGAAGATGTCTCGTGAAAATGATGTTCGTTCAGGTAGGTGGAAATTGTCGAGGCAAGTGTGGGCGATGATTTTAGTGCACAAATGTGATTTGCAACGTTGTGGATCGACAATGCAACAAGGAAAGCTTGTTTATCGGTGCTTACTAGAAAAAAAATCAAGAAGGAGAACTTGGATGCTCTGATATTATTGATTTAAAAATAAAAACGGAAACAATAATGGTTTGGGTATCATCCAGATGCATGCCTAGTTTTGCTCGGCTGTGCACTTTCCAGTGTGTCCTTACATATGTCTGCTCCCCATCGCCATGCCTCTTCTAGTGCATTCCCAAATGTTATGCCTTTGTTTAAACACTTTGACAACGTGCGCATCATGCTCCTATGTCGACCAGTTAGTCATTGCCATTGGTGTTGCTCCATTAATTCCATCGACCATTGGAATTGTAGTCCGGTGCACCTTAATACCTCGCTAGCTTGCAAGCTCCATGGTCTCACGTAATTGTTTGTTCCACTCATCTTTGTCATTATCCAACTAGCACTCCATGAACGATTGATTAGTGATTTCATCAATCAACATCTAACACCACTTCCATCATTTTATCATTATTTTATTTTGTATAAATAGTAAAAATCACATAGAATGATCTTTTGAACATTTAATTTATTACAAAAGAATCATCTTTATAGTGTAAGAAAATGATAATAGAAAATTTACTATAATTTTTATATCTAATGGACCATTAATGACACTAATATTACTTAATATATGTAACTTCCCAATGTTATTTCCTAAAATATCCTAATCAATGTGAAACTAATTACATTAGATATCACTTATATAACTAACAAATAATAAGTTGATTTTTATTCCCCTATTAAAAAGGCTCCAAACTAGGCTAGTCATCACATACGAAGATATTTATATACACATATTGCCATGGGGGTATGTATGGTTTGTTTTGGTAGCCTGAAGGGGGAACGAAAAACTCATGATGAATGATGATCAAGTTAAACTTGGTATTAATTGTCCATCCACTTTGCCATTGTTAACATGTAGTCAATTTTCTCAAAATATTTTATTTGTTAGAGTTGGATTATAATTTTTGTAGGAGTTTAAATCTAGAGTGAGATTTTGTAACCTATTTGTTTAGAACTTTATTCCCCATTTAGTTAGAATTTTATTTGCATATGAGATTTAAGGATGGGAAGTTCCCCAATCGATGTAGAGTCAAGGATTCAAGATGTTATAAATAAAAAGGAGATATACCTCAATGAAATTCTCATTTCTAATCACCTCGGTAAATTTATTGTTTGTAATATTTGTGGATTAATTACCATTTGATATCCCATTTAGGGCAGCTTGTGACATCCATCTAGAGACCAAGGTGAGTAATTGGGATCCTTGATGATCAGCTCGATGATATTTTGTATGTAATTCTCCAATTATGAACTCAACAAATTTTGATTTTTTGCCAATTGTCGACTTTTTTTATTAGAGACAAGGGTTAGCAATGATCCTACATTAAAGTTTTGGCTTCATAAGTGATCTTTCACCGTTAGGTGAAGAAAAGATGTCATCCGCGAGGGTAAATTCAAGAGTGGAGATGGCAGCGTCACATGTGTTGGCGCAGTATGAATGTGAGGTGCCACATGGGCACACATTTCCACATGAGCGGGTGCCATATGGATGCGTGATGGCATAGGCGCAAATGACGTCGCATAGGAAGGGCACCACAGGGGGTGCGTCGCCATGCCGATGGGTATGGCATGTGCACGTGTCACCACATAGGGAGGGTGTCAGCAAAAGCGTGTGTCGTCGCATGGGCGAATGAGCAAGACGGCAACACAACATGTGTGTCATGCGAGCTAGTGCCGCATGGTTCGACAACAATACAATGCCATGTCGAACGAGAAGTGCCACTACACTAAGTAGGACAAATCCACAAACGGGTGAGACATGCTACATCCAATATGACTTCAAACGAGCTAGAAGGGCCATCTCCATCTAGGTCGCGAATAGGCTAGATGGCATGACTATCGCACAAGGAAGATGCCTTATAGAGTGTCGCACTTGATGTTGCATCACATCATTGTCATGACACCACTAGATTTGTCAGGACACCACAAGTTTTATCACAGGGTGCCCCATCAATCGGAGCTACAAAGGATGCCATAGGGTAATCGCTACAACATCATAAGGCATTGCACGAGGCGTTGTAGGATCTTCGTCAAGGACACCACCAGGATCGTCATAGGGAGTCAATGAAAGATGCATGTACAAGTTTTGTGTATAGATGTGATCTACACAAGTAGTGCAACCACAACTAGGAGATGTGTGGACTACATAATGTGCACTTAGGAGCAACACATACGGTGAAGGCATCGTTGGGAGTTGCGCACGCGACATTGTGTGCAATTAGGAGTTTCTAAGATTGAGTTGAGTTAACTAGGAGCTACTTAGGCTGCATAAGATGAATCTTGGAGTTGCATGGGCGGTATTGGCATAGTTGGAAGCTATGCAAGTGACGAAAAATGCAATGATATATGTGGAGTAAAGTATGGAGCATTAGGAGATATGGGTGGATGAATCAGTAAAATTTCCTAATCCAATTTTTTGGACATTATATGACAATTTTATTTTTCATAAGGGCTTTGTTAGAATTTCCCTAAAATTTATGTAGGAGTTTAGATTTGGAGTGAGATTTTGCAGCCTATTTACTTAGGATCATATTTCCTTTTTAATTAAGATTTTCATCTGTTGAAATTTGATATTTTAGAATTGATGTAGAAGTTCAATATTCAATTGGCTATAATAAAACAAGAGATGTAATCTCAATGGCATTTCGTCTATAATCCCTTGAGTTAATCCTTGTATGTAATCCCATGATTTAATTCGAGTAAATTACTCAAATAGTGTCCAACTTTATAAACATTACTAGCTTGGTTATTAAACTTCACTTTGTAACAAGATTATCATCTAACTTAAAAATCTTTTCACACACGGTCATTATGACCAGTTACCGTCAATTTTTTGCTTATTTCACTTTTGTGGATGCCATAAAAGCGATTTCTCTCTTATCCATGTTGATTCATACTATTATATATTTATTTTTTTTCTCTCATACATGTCAATATTCTCTATTACATGAAAAAAATAAATTTACAAAAAAACTACAAAGGAATGGACGACAATCCAAGAGTGAGAGGGCAAGTCGACTCAAGGGTAAGGCAAGTCAAGCCTTAGCTTGTGGCCTCCACTAAAATTAAGTCCTCCCAATTTCTATAATAATAATATTGTTGTTGTTGTTGTTGTTATTGTTATTAATTTATGACAGATGTATATGTTCTTTCTGTTTTAAATTATTTCTGTTGTAATATTCCTAGTTGATTCTGCACCCAAATCCTAATTAATTCAAAATAACTAAATATTTTCTTATTTCACTATCAATCTTTCCATTTGATTTTTTTTCTTTCGATAATAATTTAACTATTACCTAAATAAATAAAAATTTTAAGGTATTTTTTCACAATAAATGTGAATGTTGTATTTATCGTCAATGAAATTATATGCCTTATTGATTAATTAGTTATTGACTTTAGAAAAAAAAAACTTCATATTTTATGTTATAATCATTATATTATTTTTTCCAATATTTCTAAAATATCGTTTGACATAATATATTATTTAAAACTTGACTATTCATTTATTAATGTAATTTTGCTTTAGGCCTCAAAAGATCTTGAGACGACCTTGTGAGAGGGGGGTCGTTGCCCCCTCCCCGCTTGCTGCGCATGTAGAGAGATAAAGGGGGGGGGGGGGGTAGAGAGAGAGAGAGAGAGAGAGAGAGAGAGGTCACCGCTCCTACCTTCGACAAAGAGTGACAACCTCTTAATATATTATTATCATGAAGGAAGGATTAATGACATGACATAGAGAAAATTATCTAAGTGGCTTCCACATAACGGTATGCTATAACTAACAGGCTCAACCGAGCCATCATTTTAACGTAGAATTTGGTCATAGCCGGTTAAGATTATAGGCCCATAATTTTTTTCCAAGTTTCATGGACATATGATTACAAAGTGAAATTCAGTTACTATCCGGATAACAAGCGGAAATTGGATGATCGTTTAAGTAATTTGCTCGAGTTACTTCTTATTTGATATCCCATCTAGGCTGGGACGATGACATGTGTCTGTCGATGCCTACAAGTGCAAGCACTACATTTTATCTATCCTACAAATAATTTGCATCCTTGTAACTTTGAGATCTGTTGAGATGTTTGAAAGGTACAACATGTTCTGTTGTTCCATGTCGGCCAGGGCTGAAACCCAACCTTGTTGTCATATAATATTGTCTTATTGAGCTGATTTTTTTTATTTTAATTCTCTTTTTAACCTTTTTAACTTTTATATCGGGATGACCCATTTGTAAAACATGTTTATTTTTGTTAGAAAGGATAATAAATTTTATTTTTCTTACACGAATTTTCTTTCCTAATGTACTATGTTAATTGTTTAGAATCTTTTAAACTTGCATTCACTCATGGTTTTGTTATTATTACGTCATCCATATATAATGAGTGTCTATTAATTTTTTCTTATTTAAAATTTCTTTCTAATGTGTTATATCAATTTATAATATATATATATAATTTCTTGTGAATAATTTATTTTATATTATTGATTATTGTTCTCTTCTTTCTCTTGAATTCAGTTAATCAATATCTTTCAATTATGTAATAAATTTTATTGTTTTATCTATATTTTTGTTTGAATTATTTTAGTTAGTACTTGCATAAAAGTTTTATATTAGTTTAGTTATTACGAAATCAATGTTGGCATATTTTTTTTATATTTTAATACATTATTTTTTTATATTTAATTTAATTAATTGTTTCCAATTTTATTTAATATATTTGATATTTTATCATTCATTATGTAGTTTAATAATTAGGTCTAGGTAGTTATTCTTTAGCTATTAGTAATGATTTTTCTTTATTTTTTTTACAAATTTCAACACTCATTTAATTTATTCACAAATCTATTTTTCATCCTTATATTTAATAGTGAATCCACTCAAAATATTCATGGCTCCGCCACTGCGTCTAAAATGACTTGTGTTGCTCATTTAGAACCCAAGTGAGGTTCATCAAGATACTCGATGATCCTCTCTATATGAAACATAGGGATATTCAGTTTGTAATTTTTCAATTATGAATAAATTCTTTTCATATTAGGGGTGAACAAGATTTGATCCAACCCTACTTGGCACTATAACTTTTGGGTCGGGTCAAACCTGACTCGACCTAATTAGTGTTGGATCAGATAACATGTTATATGTTTGATGACCGCTTTTTTTAAAACTTGACCCAAATAACTCAAAACTATATTATCAATACATTAAAATTAATTAATATCTTTTTTTAATTTTAAACTTTTATCATTAATTTCATTTTTATTGATAATATTACAATTTATTTTAGTTTTAATTTCTCTGCTCCTAGCCGTCATGTAGTATATCCGGCTTTATTCGGCTATTATATGATCATTCATAAAGAAATAAATTTATGAAAAAAAATGGAATTAAAAAAAATGAATGGCTTACCCGATGACATGGCCCGATTTAACATGAAATTGTTTGTGTTGGATTGGGTAGTGTTTCAATTTTTTATCTTAACCCGACCTAATTTATTATCATTTAGGTTGGGCCAAGTTTTGCAATCCTGACTCAACTTGACTCATTATTTCTTCTAATTTTTGTCCGAGGTTATAGCCCAATTAAAAATGAACTTCGTTAAATTTTGATTTCGCTTCCGCCAATTTTAAAAATGTTATCTATTCAATTATTTTTCTCAATTTTACATTCAAATGTGTCAAATTTGTTGTCCTTCCAAGTAAACTAGTTACTACTTCATAAAGTTTATCAATGGAAAATTTCTTGCTAGAGAATGCCCTCTTTGCGAAACCTCAAGTGTTAAGATCTTCTTTTAAAATTTTTCAATCTAACTTTTTTGTATATTTGTTTCTAAGATCAAATTCTTCAAAGCCTTGTTGTTATTCGCTCCAGGTTAGGTTTCATAGGAAGAGGTTGTCTCTCGGCTGACACCTATCAAGAAGGCAAGCCCAGACTAAAATTCTTCCAAACTTGATCACTAGCCTCTCGGCTCACTGTGTGAAGGTGACACTATAGTACCTTCACGAGCAATGTTCCACTTGGGACAAATCAGACAATATAGGAAGAGATCGAAAATCACAGAAAAAACATCATTCTCAAATTAAGATGCGAGATCAAGTTGGCGATTAACATGAAAATCAAAATGTAGAGCGGATTATATTAAAAACATAAGTTCCCCCCGGATTCTGGCGATAGACACTTAGTCGAACATCTTCGGGTTGTCAAACAAAAGTTTAAAATAGAAGATAACCAACATTGTTTCTTCTCCCCTAAAATGAAATCAAGCACAAAAGAAAAAAATATGTCCTACAACCTCCCCCCTTTTTGCATTCGGCCTCCATCTCATTTTCAACATATTCCATCCTTGCGACCCATGTTGTGCTCCAGACTGGCAGCGAACTTCCAAAATTGTCTCCCAAAATCTCGGCATGGGATGTTATGGCAAGTAGGCCCCCTGCGCTTTGCAAAATCCGTCAAAATATCTGGACTTGCTGATCTTCCTGAATCCCAACTACACAAAATAGGAAAGATAATCGTGATTTCTCTCAGATCAACCCACAATATCAAAATTTGAATATTAAGGTGTTGGATTATTAAAATATGGAAATGAATAAAAATCAAGCAAATAATATTTTCAAAAAGTGTGGATTCGGACTTGAATTTGGGAGTTTGGGCTTGCCTTTGGAGTATAAATTTCTATCATCAGTCGTGCCCTGCACAAAGGCCCCATGACAAGTGGTGTCAAAGCAACTTTGTGGGATTGCTCGATGTTGCTTAATGAGTTCTAGTTCAGAGGTGGCGAATGACCCAAAAAAGCAAAACAAATCTCATACGTCACTCACCCAAAAGCATGGCCGCACGAGATCCAAGGACATCGTGTCAACACCAAAGAACCACCTAACTCAGCTAATAATGAAATGGTCGAGATCCGAGAGCATGCGATTTCACATGAATCGATCGATCTTGAGAAGGTGCAAAATGAAGTTGCATAACCCTACGCTCGAGTGGAGAACATGGAGGCGTTGATCATAAACCTAGATCAACTGATAGCCATGTGATGTGCTATCAAAGAGGAGTTCGAAACAAGCGAAAGATGTCCATAAGTGACGTCCCAAGGTCAAGACCTCACAAAGATGAGAGGTCGGCCAAGGAAATCAAATACTTCCTTTGGAATGTCCAACAGTACGTGGAGGCCCAATGCATTACATCAGAAGAGATTATGTTATTTAATGCCTCATTTTTTTCTTGGTGGCATTGCATTCCTGAGGGCGCCGATCGTGATGACATATGACACTTGAGACACGGGAAAATTTTATGAGTCACTCAATGCTCACTTCTGACCCTGCCAATTCAGATTTGAAGGAGAACATTGATGTTGTTTCATCTTTAACACAAGGGATCCTTGAAAAGGTACGTCAATAAGTTCATGAACTCCACCTTTAGAATTCATGAGTGAAAGAGCAAATCCTCCAAGCAGTATTCTAAAGGATATCACAAAACATTATCTTTTAGTTTTTGACTTTTTGAAAATATAATGTCTGATGACTTAGTAGTTGTTCTTGTTTCTTTAATCCATACCTATTATGTTTCTTGGATTATTTACAAGTGGTATTTATGCTCTTATTTTTGCAACATTAGCCGCACCTTATATAGAGATTCATCAACGAGCTAAAGCCATGGTCTCGCACGATGTTGTACATGCAATATTGTCCCAACTTCCGCTCTCTATTGGCTGCTACCGAAGCTCTCACAAAGTTCCCAAAATCGAGACCATCACCACTAGAACCACATTGCAAGAGTATTTTGGGGGAAAATATTCCTAGTCGTTGAATGGGTGGAAGCCTAGCCCCTATACTGAAGATCGTAGCAAGGCAACCCCAAGAAGAAAATCAACAACAAGGACAAGTCCATACTAGATCTGACAAGTTCTTGCTACATTTGCGGCGGATCGCAATGGACACAGGACAAAGCATGTTGCTGTCAATGTGCTCGTAGGAGGTCAGAAAGCTTTAGAGGAAAAATCTCACATCACCCAAGTGCCTAGGAGTGATGAAATGTCCTCAATTTCATGTCGACTTTGCTGATAGCCAATCAAGGATGTCTTCTCTTCAGCAAGGTTTGAGTGGACGAGAAGAACCTTAATGGCCTCATCGACACTTTCATATATAATATCTTTATCTCTACGAGTGCAGCGAAGAAGATCAAACTTCCGCTCTCAAATGATCGAATGAAGTTCAAAGCTGTGAACTCACACGTTCTGCTGACCTGATGCATTGCTCGAGACATCCCAGTGTGTCTTGGAGAATAGTTTGTCAACTTGACTATCATCCCAATGGATTACCACGACCTTGTGGTGGGACTATATTTCCTCGTCTACATCGCCACATTGATTGAGTTGTTGGCGAATTCTTTGGTGATCCATGGTCTAAGGAGTTCATGCATTGTCCAATCTCGCAGGGAAAGAGCATGATGTCTAAGATGCTCTCAATAATGAAACTCGTCCTAGGAATGTTCCTATCATTCCCATAAAAAAAGTCGCCCCTTTTCAAAGGGTTCCCAAGGGGCCGACATCAAAATCAAGTGACCAAAGCCTTCGATCGTGGTTTCATCCGCAGGAAAAATAGGATCGAGTTATGTCCACATCATCTGGTGGCAAGAATCAAAGCGCACCCTCGCCACAATCCCAAGCAACTCCTATGAAGGCCAAGGATTCTCAAGCTTTGGTCAATGAGCGAAAGGATATGAAGCATCGAACGACAAGTTCCAAGTGGGTGAATTTGTCCAGGTTAAATTGCCACACCAACATCATGGAGAAGGAGACAACTTACTCGGACAATATCATTGCTTCCAAGGTCCATTTTGGATCGTGAAGAAGGTGGGTAAAGAAACATATAAGTTGGAGCTTCCCCGAGCCTTCAACAACATCCAATGTTCCATCACAAGTTACTAAGAAGATGCTATATAGTTGGAGCAAACTGCCACCAAGTAGAACGAGTCAACGCTGCGTAAGTCAAGAGAAGCCAATGTCGGAAAAATCTTGGCGGATAAAGAATCAATGCATGAAGTCAGACTGCACAGTAGATGTCGGGACTCCACTAGCGCTGCACAAAGTTGAGGACCCCGATTTGGACGAAGGATCAATAAGTGAAGCAGGTCCAAGGAAGGAATATTTGGAGAGGCTCACAATGGTGCGGACATTCTTGCATTGCGTGATGCTGATAAAGTTGAAGTAAAATAGACAAAGGTAAGCAACGATCTGACAAGCAAAAGTCCAGATTGATGATGAATACCCCGAAGATCCTAGAGCAACGACGTCGGAGATATCACAAACTTTGGTGGGGGAAAATAACACAGACCATTTGTTGGCCCGCTCAAGAAATGCTACACCGCGACCATGCAGCGTCACCATGTTGCCAAAGCCAACACTCCACACCCGCGCCCATCATAAAGCCCCATTCTCATGGGTCCTGCCCACTTTTATCAAGAGAAATTATATGAATGATCCCATATTATTTTGCCGCTTTCCTAGGATTCCCATGTACACTTTTTTTCATAAATTTGTACCTAATTTCATAGGTTTGCCGATAGTGGCCTAAGAATAACTATGTAAAGGTGGGATTGTCACGACCCCGATTCAAACCTTGGTTTGATCCGTAAGCCGCGAGTTATTACGGTCGATCAAATACAATATAGCGGAAGCGTGTCATAATTCATTTGATATTTCACATGGATGTTATCAAAATGTAAACATGACACAGAAATTATATAGATTGATCTCAGAGCAAATCCAAACTAGTCCACACTTGTACATTATACAACACTTTCTTCTTACATATAACATCCTTATACAAAAATTATACATCACGAGGAGACATACATCCTCACAAAATGACCAAAGAAAGAGACCTAAGTCTCATCTCTACCTTGTGCAAAAGTGCTTTTATCCTTACAGAGGATCGCCAAA
>LTAE01002489.1:30756-43609 GCA_001647135.1 Pontederia paniculata | reverse complement strand
TATGTAAATGATGGAAAACTTGAACCTAGAGCTAGAAAGTGCATATTTCTTGGTTATAAATTTGGTGTTAAAGGTTATAGATTATGGTATTCTGAAACTAAGAAATTTATTTTGAATAGAGATGTTACTTTTGATGATTATGTGATGCTTCATTCGAGAAAAGGGTTGTGTGTGATCAATGATATAGGAAAACAAAATGCTTTGGAGAAGGCGGAGCTGCAACTTATCAATTCTTCTAATGAAAATAAAGATGTTCAAACTAGAAATGTTGCTCCTGAAGTTCAAGATTCTCTTGAGGCTCAGCAACAATATATGTTGGCTCGTGACAAAAAGAGGAGAGAAACAAAAGCACCACAAAGATTGGGTTTTGAAGACTTGGTGGCTTATGCTTTAAGTGTTGCTGAAAATATTGAATTCCTTGTCCTTCCACATACAAAGAAGCTATACAAGCTCCAGATTACACTAGATGGGTAATAGCTATGCAAGAGGAGATGGAGTCTCTCCAAAAGAATGGCGTTTGGGAGCTTGTGAAATCACCGATTAATAAAAAAATTGTTGGCTGCAAATGGGTGTTTAAGAAGAAGGAAGGACTTAGTAATGAAGACACTAAGTACAAGGCAATGTTGGTTGCAAACGGCTACAGTCAGGTGGAGGGAGTTGATTTTCATGATGTGTTCTCTCTAGTTGTAAAACATACTTCAATTTGTACTTTACTTTCTATTGTTGCTATGCATTATCTTGAACTGGAGCAGCTATATGTAAAGACAACATTCCTACATGATGATCTTGAAGAGGATATATACATAGAACAATCAGAGGTTTTCCATGTTGAAGATAAAGAATGTCATGTATGTCATCTTTAGAAGTCCTTGTATGGACTCAAACAATCTCCTCATCAATGGTATAAAAGGTTTGACTCTTTTATGTTGGGCATTGATTTTATGAGAAGTAAGTATGATAGTTGTGTTTATTTGCATCAGCTTGCTGACAAATCCTTCATGTATTTGTTGATCTATGTTGATGACATGTTGATTGCAGCTAAGATATATCTGAAATCAACAGTTTGAAAGCTAAGTTAAGTTCTAGGTTTGATATGAAGGATCTTGGAGCTGCTAAGAAAATCTTGGGGATGGAGATCTCTGGAGATAGACACTTAGGAAGACTTTTTTTCTCTTAGCAAAAATATATTGAAAAAGTCTTGGAGCGATTTGAAATCCATGATGCAAAGCCAGTTAGCACCCCTATTGTAGCACACTTCAGACTTTCAGCTTCATATTTTCCACAATTAGATGATGACATAAGGTATATGTCAAAAGCTTCCTACTCTAGTGCAGTTGGTGGTATTATGTATGCTATGGTTTGTGTTATTAGTAGATACATGTTTAATTTAGGAAAGATATATCTCATGCAGTTAGTGTTGTTAATAGATACATGTCTAATCTAGGCAAGATGCACTGGCAAGCAGTTAAGTGGATTTTGCGATATCTAAAAGACACTTCTGAAGTATGTTTAGAATTTGGTAAGAGTACAATTGGTCTGATTAGTTATGTTGATTCATATTTTGCAAGAGATTTGGATATAAGAAGACCTCTCACAGGTTATATTTTTACTATTGGTGATTGTGTTGTTAGTTGAAAAGCTATTTTGCAAGACAGTAGCATTATTCACCACTGAAGCAAAATATATGATTGTTACTGAAGCTGTAAAGGAAGTCATCTGATTGAGAGGATTAGTTGGAGAATTCAATATGAATGAGGAAGCTACTAGCATATAGTGTGATAGTCAAAGTGCAATACACCTTACAAAAGATTAGATGCATCATGAAACGACAAAACATATTGATGTGAGACATCATTTTGTTCATGATATAATGCAAAAGAAAGATGTTCAAGTTCAGAAGATCAACACTCATGACAATCCTGCATACATGATGACAAAGAGCTTACTTGTTACCAAGTTCGAATTCTGCTTGGACTTTGTTGGCATCTCACAAAGAGGAAGTTAGGCCCATCAGGGCCATTTGGCAAATGAGGATATGATGAGTTTTCTTTTTTAATTTTGAGAGCTATGTAAAATTCAAGTCAAGATGGATATTTGTTGTTGTGGCTTGAATTATTATACCTTGTACTCAAAATTGTGAAAGAAAAAAAATTGAGAGAAAAAAAGGAATATGTGGCAGTAGCGGAGGTTTTATGATGTACTCTTCTTCTTTGACATAGTGAAAACTCTTTGATGGCGACCTCCTTTGCCTGTGGATGTTTTTCTCTTGTTCACATTGATCAAGAAGATTTTATCACGTTAAAAATATGTGTGTCAATATTTTTTTCTCGTTTTTATTCGTTGTTTTGATTCTTGGCCGATCCCTCGCCCTATATTCCTAACAAATGTTTTTTTTCAAAAAAAGAGTTAATATGCATGTTGACATTTCGAATTATGGAAATGATGTGACACATTTTATGATACTAATGGTTGCATGATATGGTATATGATAAGATTGTCATGATGGGCCTTTTTACTCTCAAATAGGTTAAAAGTGGAAATTCATTTGATATGAAGCACACAAACTTAGGGGGAAATTATTATTTTACTTGAGAAAGATTATTTACATTCTTATATGCATCTCCTAAATATTTTGACATGACAATTCTATTTATAAATTTGAAGTCCTCATGACATAAGAAGAAAGAAAATATTAGCACATATTGATGAAGAAAATTAGACAAAGAGATTTAAATTGAAATAAAAATAATAGATGAATGAATTATTCGAAATTCCATGACTTATGTTAATTCCTTCATAGTTTGTGTGCATATGCATATGATCTTCTCTTTACTTTGAAATTCACTATTTGAGAAGAACTTTTTGCATGTTGCTTGCTCTATCATGCAAAAGTATTAAATATCCTTAAAAGATATATATCTTAAAATTATTTTAAAGATTGAAAATAAAATATAAGGAGAATTCATATGTGAAATTGATACTCTAACCTTCTTTGACTTGTGGTGTGATACATTGATAATTAGATACATGATCATTCACTTGTTCCACTTGTAATGGAAAGACATGTATATTTCTACTCTTATCCTTGTCATTATTGTGCTTATGAATGTGATATTTTTATGAGAAATGAAGAAATGTGAACATGTGAATTTGATCTTGAAATCATTTGTGGCATGATCATAAATGCTTAACTAGTTTTCAAACTTAATTAGATGCATTCTCAATAAGTTTGAATCATATGTTGCATGCTTGAACCACAAATTAGTTGAAAAATAAAAATTTATTTTTGTCTATTAATGATTTGAAAATCATTTATGCATTGTTAGTGGAATAAACTTATTTGATAAAAAGTCATTCGAGTTTATATAATTCTATCATATTAGTGTGATTTGGAAGACAATGCATAAGCATTATTATGATAGTCAAAATTTACACTTNAAGTTTGAATCATATGTTGCATGCTTGAACCACAAATTAGTTGAAAAATAAAAATTTATTTTTGTCTATTAATGATTTGAAAATCATTTATGCATTGTTAGTGGAATAAACTTATTTGATAAAAAGTCATTCGAGTTTATATAATTCTATCATATTAGTGTGATTTGGAAGACAATGCATAAGCATTATTATGATAGTCAAAATTTACACTTGTGCATGCAATTAGGAAGAATGATATTTTCTATGGATTGAACTTGATTATAGTATGACATGATATTATCATAGTCAAAATTTTGCATATGTCTTGTGATAAAGTATATGAGCTTAACTTTAAAATATGACATTGTTATCTCAAGGCTTTATGCAAAATTTTGATAATATAAAATTCTTCGAATTTTATGTTTTGCCCAAGAATGCTAAGATTTTATATTCAGATCTCAAAAATCATGCATGAGTTTAGGGAAGCAAACCTTATCTTATTTTTTATGACAAAAAAAGGAGAAAAAAAATAAAAAATCAATGAATGCAAATAGTCATATATGTGACTAAGTAAGAAAGAGGTGGAAGAAATGAGCAAAAAGACGTGAAGAATATGATGGAGCCTAAAAGTCACATATGCTTAGAAAAGAAGTAAAAATTTGAAAGTATGTGATTTAGAAAAATCAAACATTATCGATAAAAAAAATTTGCTAATTCCTTTTATGTGATTAAAAAAGGAAAGGCGTTGTGAAATGATATTAATCTAATTGGAAAGAAATATGAAATTCAAAGGAGAAAGTTGAT
Source organism: Pontederia paniculata (assembly GCA_001647135.1). Classification (NCBI taxonomy): domain Eukaryota; kingdom Viridiplantae; phylum Streptophyta; class Magnoliopsida; order Commelinales; family Pontederiaceae; genus Pontederia; species Pontederia paniculata. The sequence goes on along the minus strand of LTAE01002489.1, from coordinate 39,388 downwards.
AGACTTTGTGTATATTCATATGTACTTGATTATATCATAATGTCTTATACATTTGGTGGCCTAGTCTGACGTTTGTAGACCTATGTCAGAAGGAGGACTTAATATTAGATCACTTAGGAATATGAATGATGCTCTCCTTTCAAAATGGGTTGTTCGGATTATGGGTAATTCCAATAATTTGTGGAGTTCAATAATTACAGCTTGCCACAGTCATACTCTTTCTTGGGAACAGAGACTATCAATTCCACATGGGGCATCATCGTTTTGGAGAAGTTTTACCGAGAATTAGGCATCAATTTGTGGCTTCCTTGGGATCTGGTACAAATTTTCACTTTTGGGAGGATCCTTGAGTCTCTAATGAACCCTGTCTAGGATTTCCCCGAGATTGTATGCTATTGCACAAGACAAGCATTATGATGTTATTAGTTACTGGTCAGGGACATTTCTAGCAAATGGAGTATGGACACCATAATTTGCATCTGCTTTTTCAGAGCAACGTGTTGATGATTTCATTCAACTTATGGGGAGGCTCGAAGGAATACAACCAGACATTTCTCGGCATGATTCATGGATTTGGTCATCTGGTCGATTCTCGGTCAGTGGGGTGTACAAGTTGTTGGAGAGTGAAAACTTAATAGATGACAATGACTTGCGTATAGACTGCCGCTTAATATGGCAGATTAAGATGACTATGTGGGTAAAAATATTTGCATGGTTATTGCGACGAGATAGATTACCAACTAGATGCTATAGGATGAGATGGATGCAAGAAGCAAATACATCATGTGTTTTTTGTGAGACCCTAATGAAAGACAATAATCATCTTTTTTTTTATTGCCAAGTGTCGAGAGAGGTCTGGGAAGGGTCAAGATGTCGGCGGGCTGATGTAAGATCAATGAAAACTTTTGGAGGTCATTCAAATTTGGCGGACAAGATCTCAACATCCAAGTATATCTATCTAGAGGGTGCATAGCTATGCCGTTTGCTTTTCTACGGTCCATTTGGCGGCAACGAAATGGATGTATTTTTAAAGAAGAACAATGTTATATTGAAAATATTGTAGGCGCAGCGAAGCATATGATGCGAGACTAGGCGAGCTTATAATATGATAATACTTTGTAACCTCAACATGTAAAATAACATTTCAGCAATAAAGTTGGATGAGTGCACAAGGCTCTCATCCTTTACCCTCTAAAAAATGTGAATTTGACTTGATTATCTCTCATTGGTTGAAAATCTTGCATAACTTTATTTGAAATATTTCTTACAACATTTAATATACTTATTATTGAAAAATGACTTTGCTTATCTCTATGACATTTGAAAACACTTTTATATGTAAAGCATGAATATCATTTTAACTTGATATTTTATATTATTTTGATGATGAAAACCTTATGAAAATATTTTAAAAGATATATGTGCATTTTAAAATGGTACAAGTGTGTGAAAGTTTTAAAGTCAAATTATATGCACTAAAGTTCAATTTAATATTTGTCTATGTTTCCTTATGATCTGGGTCGAGACATGCATATATTCATTATAGTTAATTCTATTAGCTTTCTATATGTTCAAGAATCGTCTCATTTTGATATCTACATAAAATGTTATATACGAAACAGTGAAGGTCTATTAAGTTCAAAGTAAAATTATACTTTCTAAGATTTACATTCATATTTGACTTTCTTTCCATCTGATTTAGATTGAGCAATGAATAGATGAAATGTATATAATATTTTTATCTTTCCAAAGAAATAAGAATTGCATCAATCAGATATTTATACAGAGAGTTATGACTATAATAGTGAAGGTCGGTTGAACCTAATATAAAGGTTGGTCGAACTCACGAAGGTCGGTTGAAGAACTCATCAAAGTCGATCGAATCTTGGACAGGTCGGTTGATCCAAAATGAATCAGAATTGAATATTGGTTGAAGAACTTATGAAGTTGGTCGAATCCACGAAGGCGGTTGAAGAACTCATCAAAGTCGGTTGAACCTAACACAAGGTCGGTCGATCGACCTTAGCTTGAAAAAATATTATTCTAACTTCAACAATATATTTTACCTTCTTCCAGTCAGATATGGTCGAGCCATGAATACAAAAGTTGTAGATAATCTTCTTAGATTTTCAAAGAATAAAAAATCAACTCTTTTGGACATTTGTGCGAAGAGTTATGGCCAAAATAGTGAAAGCGTATATTTGAAAGAAGTTACAACGACTAGTTTTTTGCCAAGAAGAAAGCAACGGTCATATTACCATAAGACACTTATAAAAGGACTTCGAAAGGCTAAGGCTTCAAGAAAGACACAAGTATCAAAGGGAAATCAAATCTTGAAGCTTCTTGAGCCAAATTGTTGAATCTTCTCTCTTCTCTTCTATTATTGAGTGTTAAATTGTAAAAAAGAGATTATAAGAGAGCACATTGATTGTATTCTTGTGAGAGACTTAGCTCCATTGTTAGAGAGGTTCACATATAGCCTCTTGAACGAAGAAAAGTGTGAGATTGTGAGCTTCTTTAAAAGAGAGGTTGCCTTACCTCTCGAAGCGGAGAAAATACGATGTGGTGTAAAAGATTTCCTTTCCTATTAAAAATAAGGTGCTAGTGGATCTCCGACGGTCTTGAGATCGAGAAGACGAAGCGGGGATGTAAGTCAAGTTGGGACTGAACCTCGTCAATAATTCCTTTGTCTTGAGTTTGCATTTCTCTCTTATTTGTTTTACTTATTATCTTGCATTCTCACTTATATCAATATTTCACTTATTCTTTACCGAAACCTTTTAGAATTGAGCTTTGCGATAAACTGAGTTTAAGCTTCCGCATTTATTTTTATGAAATTGGTTTAAAGTTTTATTACACCAATTCACCCTCCTCTTGGTGTCAAGTGATCCTACAACTACGAGATACAAAGATAAGAACTAGCTACTACTCTACTTCGATGGAGAAGATTTAAGCCTCTTAGTTCCAACCGTCCATCGGGGATAAAACAATAAATAGCTCACGACATTCAAATTCAATATGTGCAAAACACCATAAGTAAGAACTACAAATTATATATTCCCAAATGGAACGGGTTGAGCCTCTCGGTCCCAGCCTCCATGGAATTTATAGTTCGCAGTTTGCAACATAAAATCATCACATATACAAAATACATGACACAAGAAAAGATCAGAAAGTCGAATGAAAACACAAATGCATTAAAAGATAAGTTCAAACAACAAGTAGGTATTCTCAAATCATCTCATGTACAGACCTAATTGTTTAGCCTCTAACAGCCATCACACATATCACAACTCGGATCATATAAGAGTTCATCATTGGAGATTAATACAAGTAATAAACCACAAAACATAAAATCAATGATACCCCTGAAATCTCAGCACGAAAATCCTTCTTCTTCAACTCTAGTTCTCTTCTTTCCTCAGCAATGGCAGCGGCTCCACTTGACACCCCCTCTCAGACGCGGAATAAACCCCTCCTTCCTCCTTCATTTTGCCCTTTTATCTTCTTCCTATCTTCCAATCATTAGATTCCACTTGTCCTTTGCATAATTTTATCAATATTCACAGTAAGCTGCCAAAGAACCTTCTTTTTTGGACCATAAAAGCTGGCAAGGGAATCTGCAGAATCTATTTCATGTTTTATCATCTAGCAGATTTTGGTAGGTAGTGGCGTTAGGTACTCCCAGATATAGTCTCTGGCACAGGTACCCCCATGTACAGTTTCCAACACAAATGTCGTTTTACTTTGGATGAATTCCTGCATGAGAAATAAAGCATTGTTCATTCAAATCTTTACTCAAAAGAGTCTTTGGAGCCAAAATATGTATTTATGCTTAGGGAATTTCAAATGATGCAAATGTTGTAAAAAGATGTGGCAATATACATAAATAATGCATAATTTTAAGAAAAAGTGTAACATTCGCATAGAAAAATAGGGAGTAAATTCTTTGTCATCACGTCGCTAGGACACGGGCCACATACAACATCGAAGACGAAAAATGGACTACGTTGCTCCTAACTCGAACCTTATTCCTCAAGACCAAAGACGACACAACGTATAAACCTTAACCCTAAAATTAGAACATGTTGCCTCGACTCAAAACGTGTTGTTTGCCATCCTAAACACGAATTGAAACTAGAACAAATGCGGGTCGGGTCATCTTTAACCTGGACCGTGCACGATCATACTACCATCGTATGTGACACAGACCGTGTTCATTTCTAACGACAATCGTGTCCTGACAATGATGAACGCGTGAACAACACATAAACGGATCGTGTCTACCCCTGACACGGATTGTGTTTTCTCTATAGATGAGACATAGAAAAGTATTTGATTATATTTGATTATATGTATTGTTTTACTTTGTCTATTGATATGATGATTTGGCATAACCTAAAAAGAGGTTTAGGTACCCTTGGTAATAGGATTAAAAAATGAATAATGCATGTGATTAAATTTGATCCATGAAGTGTATGATTTGATTCCCGGTGAATTGTTAACATGAACCTCAGACGTAGGGGTGATTGGATTCTTTCAGGAACAATTGTTTATGGGTTCCTTCAGGAACAATTGTCAATCCCTTTAGGGATTATTATTTATTAAATTTTCAGGTCTAGCTAGCCTTAATGGCACAAGGGTAAAATACAATGACCTTTATGACTATTAAAGACTTACTATTGATTGTGATAATTGAAAAACTTAGGACACAGTACAATAAGAAGTGACAATAGGTTCTAACTGAAAGATTGGATTGGCAAGAGTAGATTGAACATGAAAAGATGGACTATGTATCATCACAATTGATGTTCTTGCAATAGAATAATTAATGATATTGTATGAAAATAAATAAAAAAATGAAAAGATAAAAAGGTAGAGTAAATGAATGTAAATTTATTGATTATGATTTTAATTTTCTTTATCATGTCTTTACGTATGATTTTTTTTCTATGATTATTAACTTTAGATATTGCTTCATCGCTCATGGGAGAATTGTCTCACTTGCTTTTAATCATGCGGGTGATCAAAATAACGAATAGATGATGACACTCATGATGTAAACATTCGTAGTGCAGTGGTTTGCACATGATTAGACTAGATTGAATTACTTTTGCAATAAAAAATATCAAACTTTTATTAGTTATATCTTTTCTTTTATTAAATCATGTAATTATATATTTTAGTTGGCTAGACTATTAAATAGAGATTTTATTTTAAAGTATTGACTTCGACGTGACGTGTGGCATAGTATGCTTCCGAGACGTTATACAATCATTATGATTAATAACTAACTAATTATTTAATTATTTAACTTCTAAACCACATGGCAAGATCCACTTTAGCTTTTCAAGACAATTATGTTAAGTTATTGTCTGCCGCAGCTTTTGTTTGTCATTGAAAGAAAATTGTCATAATTAAGGCTGCTTGGCAAAAATTGGGCGCTATCTGATCAACGAATTACAATATGATAAGCAAACGGTTAACTATTATTGAGTAAAGTTTAGCGATTCAATTCTAGAATAAAAATGTAAATGTTCGATAAATGTACGATTGAATTAGTTGGTAAGTATAAAATAACGTAAATAAGTTTGGTGAGTTAATGTGATAAATTATTCAACTTTAAATTTTTATGCATCTAAAATGTTTCATTTTAAATTTAATAATTTATTTATTTATAATGATTTTTTGTTATTCTGACAGATATCTTTTTTCTTATAGTTAAATTAGTATACAATTAATTTTAAATGTCTAAATGTTAGTGCAATCTTTTTGTTAAATATTTATTATTTTTAAGATTAATTTACATTGAGATTTTAAGAATAGGTATGTAACTATATCAAGTTTAATTGTTCAGCTTTTTGAACTTATTGCAAATAAAAAATATTGAGTATGACTAAGGATTAAGGGAAAACTTCAAAAATCATAAGGGGAATAATTGTGGAAGAAAGAAGCAACACTCTCTAGCGTCCAATTTCTATCTAAAACCTCTACTATAAGATGCCTTTACCAAACAGTTTTAAGTTTTAAAAAAAATTGTTTGACTTAGTCAAACAGTTGCTAAAAGATTAAAATGCTATCAAATGATCGTGCCAAATATAGGCTAAGTTTATTGGGCTTATAGTTTTTGTTCTTACTTGTTTACCCTCCAAGGGGCACTCCAATACATTCTTTTAAATCTGATGTGAGGTAAAATAAAAAGAAACTAATATTAGCGATTTAGGATTCTAGTAACTACAATCCGGAGTTCTATGTATAAAGGATTAGTGGTAGCCCAAGTATTTAAGCTTTAAAATAAACGTATTTCTTGCTATTTAAACATAAGACAGTTCAATTATAATTTAAATTAATATTTTTTTATTAAAAAGGAAGGCGACTGACCTACCACAAGAAACAAAAAAAGGTTATATCCCGCTTAAAACTTGAATCTTTGTCACTCATTTAAGAGTTTTTTGGTTAATCATTTTTTTTTATTTTGTATACTACTTTGCTTAGTAGTGCAAAACGGTTAGCAAGTGAAAAGGGAAACTAGTGAGATCGCTTATAATATGCGTTCAATATTTTGCTTATTTCACATATATAGTCGAATTTGTCCGTTGATCATATGAATATAATTTTACTTATTAGTAACCGCGGAGGATTCAAATTTGGATCAATAAATTAACGCAACAAACCAGATGACCTTTTTTTCCTCTTAATTATGCTGGTACGAAGTTGGACAAAGACAACATATCAAAACTTTTATTTACTTATGAGGTCAAACCAAATGGCATCAACTTATCTCGTACGTGCAATATCATTCGTGGGTGAATATGACAATATTACCTTTGACGATTAAAAATGCTAAGAAATCAAGCATGTTAATTATTATTTGAATTATAAATATGCATGCAATTTGTGATAAAATATTCTACCGAAACACAAATTTGTAAAGTGATCTTTTTATGTAAACATTCAGTCCAAATGCCCAATGTCATCTTTTAATATTGCTATCTAAATGATCCATTTTGTTTTATATTTCATTAATTTTTCATCCAAACTTAAGTTTTAATATCTCTTCGCGCCCTTTATTTTCTAATCCTTTTTTTCATACTTTTATCTTTAGAAACTAAAATAAATAAAAAAATGATAACCTAGGGATAGAACTTTGAAATCAACTTCGATTTATTTACACGATTTCATCTTAAATTATATTAGTTAGAATTAATTAACTTCTAAATGAAAAATTCAGGATCGAAAAAAATATAAGTAACATGTGCAATTAGTCAGTTTTAAAGTTGAATAGTTCATCCTGGCGTTCAAATTTCACGTCATATATCCAGGGGATTTTAATTTTTAGGATTGTGACGCATCGATACATTTCTACGTTTCGTACTGAGAAAACAACAGATGCAGTCGGCCACCGTCACAACGAAGATAACAGCTTGCTTAAAACGTTATTATATGTTTATTCTAAGTAGCCTTTGGCTATTAAATTTGTGCAGGCGTGGCAAAATTTTAGCATTAAATTTTAATTTAATGAATGCGATTTAGTATTCTTTTACATTTTTTAAATTTATTTATTTAGATATCTCATAATATGTATCCGTAAAGTATTTAATAGAGACAAACGATTACATTTGTATATCTGCCTCATTAATTTGTTTATATATGAACGCGATGTGTTGTGGATAAAAATATTGCAAGGGTGTATTTGGACTGTAAAGAAAAAAAAGAGGAGGGTAAAAAATTAAGTTATAAAGAAATATTTTATAAGTTGTTTAGGTTGAAAAACATTAATCTTTATTATCATCCTAAGTAGTTAAAATTAATTTATTTTAAAATAAATCAAAATAAAAAAATATTTTTATCCTTGTTACCCGCTATATATTTTTTCTTCAGGTCATAACTTTTTTATTAAAAAATCAAAAATATTTTTTATAAAATAAGTCACCGTCTTCTATATTTTATTTCAGATGTCGGGCCTACGGGTTTGATCAATTTTATTAATTTCTAACTTTAGCTGGATGATGGAGTAGAGAATTAATAACCTTGAACAATATATTGGTTGATTTGATCAACTGTTTCTTTAAACTATGAAACAATTAAAGAGATCAAATTATCATTTTATGTTTTTACATTTTCTACCATGCACATAATCAGAAAAAATGTCCATCAATAGTCTTGCAATTGTAAATTGAAGAATTCCGAAGAAATACGAAATATTAACTACACACGGAGTGGTTGAGGGAAGATAGTTAAAACTCGTAAATATGGACAATGATTATACAATTTTTAGCTAGAAAAAGTTGATCAAATTCCATAATTAATAAGTTAGAACTAAGCACACAATTAGCAAGTTGACCTTAACTTCCTAACCGTTTGTAGGAGCATTCATGTACAGTGGTGGGTGTGGACATGCACGTCCCTCCATTACCAAGCGAGGCCACGACGTATCGCCTAAGTCCCCCTCTCAAGTCTCACCTCACCTCACCCACCTCTCATGCCTCTCCTAACCAACCGCCATTTGTGGTTATCTTGCATTTGCAGGCTAAATGGTAGAAATGGAATAAAAGGCCTTGGCTAGAACATGCCACCACCATTGGTGAACCTCTCTCTCTCTCTCTCTCTCTCTCTCTCTCTCTCTCTCTCT